>JBBPTK010000180.1:0-22973 GCA_038094135.1 Spongiforma cf. squarepantsii | reverse complement strand
TTCGGGACAAACGGGACGTTGAAGTAAAAGGGCTGAAGAAAACGCAAAAGGCTACAGCTTACCGACGCGACGCGTTTTATAGTCGCGGCGCGTCGTGGCGGAGTTGGAATCATGAGCGGAAGGGTTGAAAGCAGCTCCAAATATTAGCCTCTCGATGGTTCTAAATTGAATGAGGGGTGAAGCAGCGAACGCGGGTCTATTTATATGCGGGTCATGGAATCGAGTACCTCTTCAGATTATAATGCATTTGAGTCGACGGCAGTGAGGTGGAGAGCATGGGCGGGAATTGGAATCCAACTACAACTCCGACTAAAGTTCAAATTCACGCGGATCAGGCGACTCGATGGAAATGTTTCCGGTCATCTCTCACTCTGAATTCGCTCACACCTGAACATCCTCTTTGTTCAAGTGCACACAGTCAACCCTAAGCGCTTGAGCCATCGTGGCTGGGAACGTACCAAGTCTTCAAGCGACCTGAGAAGGCGATCCGTAAACTGGTTAGATTGTCAACCTGGGCAGTGGGTAAGTACATCTCACTATCCTCTACATCATTCTGTCGTAATTGATATCAAAGACTTTGCCTATGGTAACGTCTCCACCTCTACCTCGCCCAGTTCAGCATCAGCTTCTCCACTCTGCTGACGTTTGCGTCGCCTGAGCAGGCTCGCAAAGTAAGCTGGCAATGGGAGAATGGCCAAAGGCGACAAGCTGACAAGCACGAGGCTTGTAGCCGCTGCCGGGTGTCTGGAGAGTATAACCAGTCCGGCGATGCGAATGATGACGAATCCGACATCAGGCACGGCAAGGAGAAGGGAAAGCGCGACACGACCGATACGTTCGGCACATGCCTGGATGAAAACGGTACATGTTAGCGATGCGATTTGGAAGTCAGACGCAGACGTGGACGGCTGACCTTGAGTTCTGCAGGTGACAGTCGCCCGTAGCTGAGATGTATGCTCTCTGCCATGACGAGGAAGCACAGCGTAGTTAACATGAAGAAGTAACTGCCGTTGGTGAGATGGATGCTGTCGGGGCAGGTTAGTTTGGGCAGTCATGAGTAGAAGGTGACAGATCCCTACGCGAAGCAGCTACGAAACTGCATCGGATGGAGGCGAGGGTGAGACATGATGGGGCACGGACGTGGAGGAAGCTTCTCACTAGCTCGATTGACTTGTCCATCCTGTCGTTGAAAGCTTCCTTGACGTCCACAAAGTCGAGCGATGTACACATCATGTCGTATAACGTAAGGTCGAGTATGTATCTGGAGACGGTGTTGAATATGTTGGCGACGGATATTAGTATGGTGGGTATAAGGTGGCATGCAGGCATGATGAAGTCTGAGGAGATCTGATAGTTGGTATTGAGTGGTGCACCCTGGGCTGTCATTCGAGCCTTTTAACTTGTATAGAACTGCGGCGTGCATAATGCGGAGGCTATGTATTGGCTTCACCTCGGGATGTTTGATTCAGAACGCCCGTCGACGGGGGGATGAACGTACCTGAACAAGGAAACAAGGGATGATGATGGCTCTATATTTTGACCAAGATTGGTAGTGATCGCGTGTCGTTGTGCGGGTCGTCGTTTAGTACATCACCGCCCGATCTCAAGCCACATCTATAACATGCGCCCGTGGATGAGATGACGAGGATGGTCAAGAGACCTTATATGGGAAAGACATAGTAGGGTTCCTGTGGGACGGTTCGACAGGGTCTCGCCGCATGGCCCGTAATGCAGCGCTACATGTTGCGTATTCAAAAATAATGCTGTAGATGGAAAGTGGAGGATGATGGGAACGCAAATGGGGTGATACTCATGCCTGTGCAAAGACCGCGCAACTAGGGATATGTGGGAACGCAACGGCCATCATCATCCTCTGCTTGCCATTTCTAGTATTGACAACAGGGTTTCGACGCATCAATTCCGCGAATATGTTGGTCATGAAGCAACCTTGGATGACGACTCGTGACGGGCTTACCCCTTTTCTGGAAAGGCAAAGGCCGATGATGGGATACTCCTAGGATCACACACTATTTGATCCTGCACGCATATTCAGTGACACGATGATGATCATATGACCATTCCTCCGGAGTGTAAACAGTCTGATCTCCCATGACGAATACAAGGATAATGCCGTAGAGGGAAAGTGGAGGATGATGAGATCGTAAATAGGGTAAATGCACCTGCTTAGACGATAATATTCTTGAAGCGCGACCCGTCATCGTCATCCTCTGCTATTCATTTGTGGTGATCTGGAAGTTTCTGACTTCAAGATCAAAGTTTCCAATCCGAAGGATTACGATCATTAAGGAGAAGTAACTTCCACGGTTCGTGACGTGACGAGCATACATACCCCTTTATGAAAGCCTGTACTCATTCTGCGGTATGTAATCCATATTAGTGGCGGAAGCTTGAAAGCTCTGAATATCATGGTCGGCGTCCCATCCTGGAGATCTGTAATTCGAGCTTTCCCGGAGAAGACGGTCACTGGAGCCACACCCATGCATCGTTCAGATAGCCTAGGGAGAAGGAAGCACGCTTCGAGTTGGAATATGATGACTATTCGGCTGAAGTCCGAAACGCCGCATTGCCTCGTGTTTATGCCTGCAATGCTGTAGCTAGCCGGTAACTCATGTGTATGACCACGTCAAATGCTGGAAATCTTGACTGTCTTACGCACATTTTCATCTCCCGACACGAAGCCGAGCCGACGGGATCCGACCACGTGCAACGATCTCAACGGGCAATCACTTTATCCAGGACCTGGGCCTTCTGCCTGGGAACATACGACGGGTCTCCAGCTTATGTTTTGTAACTGTGAGAGTTTGGGACCTGGAGCGGAAGGAGGAAAGCCGAAGGACGATCAAGTAAAAAGACTTGCTGTAACCAGGGATGCTATGAAGGCTATAGCACACGAGCCTATCAAGAGAAGGACACTTCGGAACTCGGCAAATGACCCGTTTCTCGCCATCTGAGTGGAAGGGAAACTGGTAGTTCCATCAAAGTTGACGAACGTGTGGTGCCGCACTGGTGCCAATCTCTCCTTCTCCAAGGCCTGACGGCAATAGATTTCGTTGTGCTTCTGGTTCTACCGATATATGTTTGGGGATGAGATACTACACGTTCATGATCTCTTGAGCAGCGCACTTGTCCTTTGTCCACTCAAAAACCACATGCATAGGGTCCTTGAAGTATATGTTGTGGTCATGCGATGGCAGCAGGCTCTTCTCTGCTTCATGGGACACGCTCGTTTCACCAAAGGCGCTGCCCGTCACCATGAATCGGAGTTGGAGTGGACCGCTGAAGCGGGACGCGAGAGATGACGACGACGAAGCATGAGTAGACGCTCACAGTTCACCATTTGGTCAGCAACACGCGCAGCAGGTTCGATTCTGCAAACACCACTAATATCACCAGAACTATTCATGAGAGGATATGGCCATTCGATGTTGGAACTCCGAAACAGGTCAATTGAATCGGAGAACCTTGTTTCCCTCGAAAGAGAGGTAATGAGCCTCCTCAACGGCCCCTACATTTGCGTTGACCACACCATTCCTCAATTCCTAGATACTTCGTGCTCACCTCTGTGCGCCTCTCAATCCAGTACACAGAGAGCTGGTTCCTCTCCTCCACGCGCCCCCACCAGCCTCTTTCAACCCCTGATTCTGATTCGTCTCAAAGAACGATTGCCCCGCTGGCTCTCATAGCTATCTGCACCGCTGTTCCATTCCCCGCTTAATCTATACGACGAAAATCAGGAGGACCCCGATCATGTATCGTTGACTTCGTCATTCGCACCTGTACAATCCATCATAATGCACACCTCATTTACACAGTACGCATGCCAGCGCAGGTTCGAACTTGATATATGTAGGTAGTTTGGTCACACGAACGTTTCATCGATTATCCACATATGATAATTGACTCTTCGCAGGTCGATCCCGCGGCCACACAAGGTCTTCGTGTTCCTTCCAAACGCTTTCAAAGCTTGAGTTCAACGCATGGCATGTCGGACATCTCAGAAACTGGCGATGTATTGCTTGCAATGTAATGTAAGTACAACTCGACTATTCATCTCGTGGTCGGCAGGCTATGGAGCGAAATTTCGAACCCTTCCGCTCTCGTCACGTAGACAGCATTTTCACTATTTCCCAGAGAAGGGTTTTGACTGCAAAGCTGACCTCGTTACTCTGTCATAATTAAGCTTCCTGTCTGGAACCTTCCGCCCTTGTCTTGTGATCCGCAAAGAACGGGGATCCAAAAGATTGATCAAATTAAGCACGAGCTCGTTGACATGCTTCGTGAGTATGTCCCTACACGAAACTCACTTCTGACGAGCGATTGGCCCACATATGGGCAAATTGGGTTTATGTTACCAAAAGCACCTGCAGTGGTCCACGCTTGAGGGTGAACTACGGAAGAAAGGATACATGGTTAGCAACTGGCCAGCAGGCATCGCTCTCAAGAACGCCAGAGGGGTGTGCAGTCTCGGTGCAGAGGACACGGAAAAGCTGCCTCGAACACTTTTCTCGTCGAACGTCCAGTTCATCTCGTTCTTCGTGATGCAGGTAAGTTACAGAGTGTACATCGTTGGGTTCTTGGGCTCCCCATTAATCGTAATGTGGCAGGCACGTCACTGGTCCATGGCTCTGGCATGAATGAACCTCGCGAGAGTGACCGTTGGAACCTATCGACGATGTGAAAGTCGACCACGACAGAAAGTTATATAGAGCGCCCTCAGAAAAAGCGACGGGTGGGTGATTACGCATATGTACATGTATAGTGCGATCTGCATCAAATTTACAACAGACTGCCTGCAATGTACGCGGATGCGCTTGATGATCACGCATTCGATATTCCTCCCTACTTTGCAGGGCCAGCGCTGTGACTTATGTCTCAAAAAATGTAATACTTTCCCAGTTTAATAATTGATCATTAAGAAAGAAAATGCTGAAATGATGCGTGGCATACTATTACCACCCTGGGTGTGAAGCCAGGATGAGCATAGGGTAGTATGACGCCCGACGAGGCTCGGGAAATGCCGCTGAACTGGAGAGCGGAACTAGTCGTTGCTCTCGTGTGATTGCGTATTTACTGGTAGCTATGCAGACCTCATGACCCACATGACTTCGTCACACAGTGTTTAAAGATACATACATGTGGCATGCATTGAGGCTTCATACACATGAGCGTTCGGAGACCTCCGATATTTTCCAACCCGACTCCGCTTGCAAAGTTTGAACTCCGTTTGCCTCTTCGATGTATGAACTCGAGTAGCCCGTATTCTGTGACCATTTATTGATCTTTTCACCCATCACGCACCTTTTCGACAGCAGAGGAGAGGAAGCATGTCCAAACTCGGTTCCAGTTATTCCGAACCGCTTCAAGTCATATCACCGGACGATGGAACCTGGGACGTGGTATACCTTCCTGATGGACGGTGGATCGTCACCGCGTCTCGGAACAGTGGAACTCTAAGGATCTGGGATTTGGAACATGGATGCGAAATAGGACAACCGATGAAGCATGATGAAGTGCGGCGAGTTGCTGTGATCGATGGTGGGACAAAAATTATCAGCAAAGGCGGGAATCGCATCAAAGTATGGGACATCGGATCGCACGAACTTGTACAGGAATGGACTATTGCGAACTCTGCAACCAATTTATCATTGGCTGTCTCGTCAGACGGTCGACTCGTTGCGGTTGGTGGTCGAACAGTGGATATATACACTACAGAAGGAGACCTTGTGAGGTCTATCAGTGTTGAAGAACATGTCTGGATGGTCTCTTTCTCCCCCGATAACACCCAACTCGCATGCGTCATCACTCCCAACTATCCTGCGGACGAAGATGACTACATCCTCATTTATAATGTAAAGAGCGGAACTCCTGCAGTTGGCCCGCTGACAGGCCACAGAAAAGAAATCACTTGTGTACTGTGGTCCCGAGATGGAACTAGGCTCTTGTCCGCCGCAGAAGACGAAACTATCCGTTGCTGGAACTCAAAAACGGGACAATCGATTAGACAACCCTGGATAGTTCAGACCGACTGGATTCGTTCTCTATCCCTTTCACCAGACGGATCGATCCTGGCTAGTGCCTCTCATGATCGCACTGTTCGTTTCTGGGACGCGACGTCCGGACATCCCGTCTGGGAACCCCTCATACATACCAATTCCGTGTTTTTGGTCTGCTTCTCCCCCACCGGTGAGTTCGTGGCATCGGGAGACTTGGGCGGAAAAATATATTTGTGGCGAGCACCAGGCCCAGATCGCGTTGAAAGTTTGGTAATGGCAGTCATCGGTTTATCTCTGTATTCACTCATCATATCTTCCTACATTCTTACAGGCATATCGTACTCGCCTCGAAACTCCGCGCAATACGGGAAACGGCGAACAGGCCTATCTCCCCTCCCCTGAGCAACAAACCCAGACGAGTAGCATCGGGTACGTCTGGTTTCTACGTTACGTCTTTGTGATTAACTTACCTGATTCACATCAATGGATACTGTATCAGCACTCTGTTTCCCTCTCTACCCGACCTCACGACCCACCTTGTCAGAATCGAAAACCAATATTCGGAAGTAGGAAGTTTTGGTGACGTTTATAAATGCCGGTACCATGGCGGCTCGGAGCCAATGGAGGTTTGGGATTGGGTCCGTGGCTTCATATTTTTATTCATCTCTGCATTTAGGTCGCCGTAAAGTCCTTACGATTCAAGTTCTCAATGGAGGGGAGCGTCAGCGGTAGATCTGCAAAGGTGACCAGGCGTGCAACGAAACAGAGGCACACTCTCAACAATTTTTATTAGATGTTCCGGCGAGAGCTCGGCATTTGGAGGAGACTTGACCATACGAACATCGTTCCATTTCTGGGGATCACTTATGGTTTTGGAATGTCTGGCTCTACGTCGTTGGTGTCGTTGTGGATGAGCAACGGATCTCTTCATGATTTTTTATCGAAGCATGACAATGTTCTAGATATCGAAGATCGACTCCAATTCGTACGTTAAACTCACTCCACTGTATCGTTCTTTTCTCAACCACATACAATAGATCATGGATATTGCCAATGGACTTCATTATCGTAAGTTGTCACGACTCCAACGAGTGGATGAATGTGTATACAGCTTTCTAGTACATTCATTCGAGTTTCCTATCATCCATGGTGACCTGAACTGCGTAAGCTAGTCTAGCAAGATTTATCTCATTGTCACTAAATAGCAGACAGAACAACGCGCTCGTTGACGCGAACCACACTGTACGCTTGGCCGATTTCGGCTATGCTTCCTTTGTAGGGAATATTCCCGAAGCATTGAACTATCTGCAAAGATCTACTGCGCGACCTGGTGCATTGCGCTGGACCGCGCCAGAGCAAATCGATCCGGAAGGGGAACTCTGCAGAACTACCAAGACCGATGTATACTCTTTCGGGTGCATCGCTCTCGAAGCAAGTCCGTTTGATTACTCGTGCAGAGCCTACACTGACCCCATTGTGTAGGTATTGTCGGGCAAGCATCCTTGGTCAGAGGTTCGAGAAGACGCTGCCGTTATCTTGCGGCTTGCCAAAGGTCGCAAGCCATCCAGACCTATATCCCGGCCGATCGATGACGCATATTGGGATTTGATTCAGCGATGCTGGTTACAAGTAGAAGAAAGACCGACTATGGAGAATATCATCCCCACCGTTCAACAGTTCTTGAACTTGCGTCCGATGTCCCCTCGTCCCAACTTGCTACCACGCGCCTTGAATGCGGAGTTGTCGTCATCTGGTTCATCTCGCAGTCAGGATACCACTGATGAAGTGGGCGAGGCTATCAGTGAGTGGTTTGCCTCTGGTCTTTTGCCTTTGCTGAAGATGCTTCATGCAGCACTTCGTTTGGTCATCTAACCTTACCCGTGCACACGCTCTCTTGGAAGGTGAACGATGGTCATCATGTCTCAAGCTGTTCAACGATCTACCTTCGCGTGTGTCGTGGCGTTCAGGTTGAGCATGGAGAAGAGGTATAAAGCGAATGATTTTTCCAAGAGGTGGTGCGTGTAGGGCGCACTGGATACACCATATGTATCCAGAGTGTGTAATTCGTGTATCTAATCATGATCACGTTGTGAGAGACCAATAGTGAGAGTGGATTCCTGAGAGCTGATAACACGAGGCATTCGCACCTTTGGATCCCTGACTAATAGGTTTGACGTCATCGCATGTAACAAACTAGTTGAATGGCCTCGCTTCGAATCTTTGGCAAGCCAATGGTGCGAAGTGATATACCAGTTCACTGACAAGATGCTGTAGACATTCTCTGCAGAAATACTTGCCGTACCCGAGCAACAGGTTCCTGGACCTAGCCATTTTGGCCCGCCAAGAAGCGTCCAGCCTTCCGAGTATGGAAGAGCCTCGGGTCTGCGATCGCACGGCGATTGGAACGCGGTGCTCGTATATGTGGAGGGCGTAACATGCAAGCTGGCCGGCTCGAGTGATCGATTCAGAACCCACTTTTCGCCGACGCCACTGAGAAGTGTGATGGTTTGCTTCCACGGAGCAAGTGCCAAGCTGTCGTCATCCACGCCAACATGGCTGGGGGGAAAGGCACCCTCGAAGCGCCACTCCGAGTGAATCCGTTCTTTGGCATTGGCAAGGACATGCGGCGGCTCATCTCACATCTTCAGGCTTCCATCCCTGCACTGGTCAAACAGCAAGCTCGATGATGGCGCTGGCATACTGCGCCGATGTCCCCTCTAACCCCCACTTTCAAAGTTCAGCGTTCCATACCGAAAGTTCCATTATCGGAGGAGACCGTTCGCCGTGAGTCTCCGAGCGGAACATGAACCCGAGGATGACGTTATAACACGTGGAAATGGCTGGCGCGCAGTGCAAATAGCAGTACCGCAACAGCGGGCGAGTGGAGAATGGATGGAGAAAGAAAGAAAGATCGGCGGGAGAGAAAGCACCCGGAGCCGCTCGTTGAGAGCTTATTCCCCCAGGCGATGAGGAGGCAGTCCTCGTTAGGATATCGAACGAATTCTAAAGAGAATCTCTTTGGCGCTGTCGTTGTCCCTGTGCGCATGATGACCAGCTCGGTCCGACGCCAATGACGATACCTTCTAAAACGTTATTTCACTGGTCGGCATGCCGCACGTTCAAGTTGTCCAGTGTTTGCTAAGCATATATTGATTTTACTTGAAAGAAGATCCGTAGAGGTCGGATTTTGGTTACCGCACGAATTATTAGAGGCCTCCGAATCGGAAATTTGATTAATCGAGTCGCTCTTCGAAGGCTTCGAAGGATACTGGACTCTAACACAGTACTGATGGAAGAGTCGGGGAAACCGAGCAGATATATTATGTAATATTCTTGTGGCCTATTTTGCAGTGTATTTTCTTCAGGACTCGAGGCCTTGCCAGGGACCTAAGACCAGCGACGATGAGGTATGGTATCCATATGTCGTTCATACAGTGCATGACTTCATGTTGCTCCACAGGAGGCCAAACTGGGAAGGCTGAGCGGGTACTGGCCATACGGCGTAACGCTTTTGGCGCCACACAGCGAATGCTATGCATCGCAGGCAATAGAACTTCGATCGACAACAGCCATCCTTGCCAAACCTGTACAACCGAATTATCTGGCTGCTCCAGTACTTTGTAGTTCGTTGTGGATGAATGTTCGGTAGCTCTTGGCCGTAGGGTGGCGTTTGCCTTAAAATCCCCAGTCGCGTCCCTCTCTTTCATCGTCCCCACTCATTCGTCGGACAACAAAAATACTGTCCTCCCGCTCTTTCGTTCATACCACCTGCCATGGCGAGATCCTTGCTCTCTAAGGTAAGCTGCTGTTGAACCGAGTTGTTCGCATCACCTCATCGATGCCTCCGACCTTTCCTGTGTTTTTCCAGATAGTATCTTTCTTCTCTGCTCTCTGGCGACCCACTGGCAGGCCGGTCAAAGCGACCAGATCCCAGCCTTCCCCAGGTCGTCCCATTGGTACCCCTCCCATTTCCGACGACAATCCATCCATACCCCGCAGCGAACCTGTAGGTGGTAATGCTCGAGTGAATGACCCACAAGAGCCAAATGCCTCGTTCGCAACGCAGCCTCCTCCCGTCAACGCCGTACTGTTCGGCACCCCTGGTGTCGGAAAAAGTTCCGTCATCAACCTCATCGCTCGAAAGGAGGTTGCAGCAGTCTCGTCAAACGTGGATCCTTATACGACACAACCCACGCAATACAATATTCCTTTCGACGACATGAATTTCACCATTTTCGACACTGCTGGCCTCGAGGAATCCAGCACAGATGCAAATGGCTACTCGAAAATGATTGGAGACATGCATGAGCTTATCACGAGGCTGAATGTCTCTGGCGGAATTCACCTCTTGATATTCTGCATGCGCGCAGAGAGAATTAAGGCGATTACGCAGAACAACTACACCTTGTTTTGCGAGTGTCTCTGCGATAATAGTGTTCCCGTTGCGCTCGTCTTTACCGAGACCGAGAGAGAAGCGGAAATGGAAGACTGGTGGATGAGAAACAAGGTCCCGTTGGAGGCTCATGGCATCAAGGGCAATGGACACGCTTGTATCACAGCAGTCCGTGACGACATTCTGGGGCACGATCTCAAGTTTACGGAATCGCAGAAGAGGGTCCGCGAGCTTTTGAAAGGTTGCGCCCTCAAAAGTGGTCACTTTTTACCGGAATCACCCCACGTTTGGCTCTCCAGGATTGCGAGGAAGACGAAGAAGTTCCTCGGAGGCAGGGCACCTAAAAAGGCGCATATTATGGACGCGTTGACGGGACGTTGCAACCTGGACCATGCCACTGCAACGAGAATCGTCGGTATGATGGAAGAAGGCGATACCAGGACGGAGATAGCTCAAAACCCCACGGGCAAGATCACGCATATGGGGGTGAAGGAAATGCACCAAGACGTCCAGGCGGATCTAGTGGGTGGGCCTCTGGTGGGTGGGCATGACGCTGCGAGCAAGGTCGTAGAAATGCCTGACCATAGTGATATGGTGGAGGATGCCAGGACGATCAACGCAGTCGATGAAAGAGCGAGGTCCGGTGAGTACTAGTGGCCATCGCCGGCATTTCTCGATGGCCATCTGTCGGATCGGCCGATAAAGGTGACCGGCTGGTCATGATCACTGCTTGCTTCACTGAATAACGCTTCGAGTCGACTGCACTATTGGAGTGGATTCATTATACTTTCACTAGTCTTGGCTTCCTAACTGATATTCTTGAGGACTGAGTACTGAGGATTCGATATCTAGTATTTACACCAGGTAGTGTACTGGTACCTGACTTAGTGGCGCGAGCGCCTCTCTCTGACTCCAATTTTGCGACATATCTAATGTACTTGGTGAGCGCCGTGCGTTCGCCGGCGGAAACCTTGTTACCAAGATGGAACGTGACGCGCGTGACCAGCGCCTCTTAGTTTTTCCCACCCCTTTGGTCACAGCCACAATTATCAGGTTTATTGACCTTGTTAATCAACTTTCAAGGTAATGTAGATTTCGGGAAATCTGAACATCATGGTAGTGCGATCAATTTCTCGGACTCGATTACGAAGGTAACACACTTCTCTAGTGACTACAGTACATAATCCGACCGCTGTACGTGTGCGAGTATGCACCCGACTGGTCAACTCATGCACATAGGCTCGGGAGGTGTGATGAAAGCAGACCAGTGCTTCTTTCCACGCCACCAGCTCGTTTCGAAGGCTCGTTCCAATTTGCTGTCGTCTATCACTTGTTACTTGAATCC
This sequence comes from Spongiforma cf. squarepantsii, assembly GCA_038094135.1. Classification (NCBI taxonomy): domain Eukaryota; kingdom Fungi; phylum Basidiomycota; class Agaricomycetes; order Boletales; family Boletaceae; genus Spongiforma; species Spongiforma cf. squarepantsii. The sequence continues at coordinate 11,221 of JBBPTK010000180.1, read as the reverse complement.
ATACACTCATGACTTCTAAAGGTGCAACTAGTACCACGGGCTTTGAAAGATGTTACTAGGTCTGTCCTGGCCTCACGACGTAAGCTCTCAGGAGCACCTGGCCGCCTACTTGCGCTTCCGTAGTCCAATGCATTTAGCGCCAGCTCTCGGTGAGTTCCTTTCCCTCGTCTCGTATGCTCTAATTGACGGGAGAAGCGCCACAGTATACAATTGAAGTTTTCCTGCCAAGCTCAGGATTCTTCTCCGATCGTCCTGATGTTTTGAACCATGCGATCATTCTGGGGCGAAGCGCTTTCAGCCCTGCGTTTGCCAAGCTGTTCTAGTCGCATTTTCCAAAGAGCGTGAGGGTTGCTATCTGTGGTCGGTTACCTCGCATTACCATATAGTATGTCGATCCGTCTTCGTTCTGACCTCATTTTCTCCTCACCCGGTGCACGACAAAATAACGTAGCAAGAGAGTTGACTTCATCCTTGCATATGTGAGGGCTCTGTCAACCTGCTATGCCATTGCAATCCAAACTCGTGTCATTTGGAGATTCCGTCGCTATATAGCACGTATGGTCCAACTTCAAGTGGAGTCAATGCTCGCTGACGTTTCCTCTTGGGTTGATGGAGACCTAATTAGTCGCTGACGCCTGCTTTCCACCAAGTATTCACTAATCCGTTCCTCGCTATTGTTACTGCTTGAATGCGTTCTCAACCTTTTCTTCAAGGAACGAACTCAGATCAACGTCTCTATGATTCACAAGGGACAAACATGCTACATCATCCACCGATCATCAACTCTAATTCGTCGTGTAGATCATTTCATTTACGGTTACTACATGTATGTATGTACTCGCATGAAGCAGATCATGAATGGAATTTGTATTAGGAGTTGCACCTACGCTGTTCATCATTAATCATTCTTCGTTTAACAGATCGTAGATTTGAAGATCCCACTGCATCTCATGCATGTCTGTTGCTTCTTGCAAGGGCCAGTTACATATTACTCTGCTGCGTTCACTTTAGATGTGCTCACGTGAATTCTAGATCTGTAGATGTTATCATCGTGCCCATTGCGGGTGGGGAAGAATACCAAACCGAGCGTACCCCCAGATGAGGAGGGCACACGATGCCGACCGAGACGAAGGAGTACTGCTCGAAGGACTGAGGACACGAAACATCATTCTGGGTGACCACATACCAAAATCAATACTCACAGTAAAAACATTATGTAGTCTTGACGAGCAAGATCCAGCGGTTTAGCACAACTGGAGTGGCAGACGCACCTTTTGTATGATTATCTCCGTGAGCTATGCCGATGTTTCCATCCGCTCTGTCCCCAGTGTCCTGCCTAGAACATGACGACTACTTATCAATGGTGGTGTACTGCAATTCACGAAGGGCAGATCCTGCGGACATTAGCTCACGAACTGTTGGATAATGGGAGTGATCTCCTGCATAACAGGCCTTGGGTCTACGGAGAACCAGCACCACAGAACTAATTCCAAATGCGAATCATCATCTATCCCTCTAGAACACCTGATGGCACGGTTCGCAAGTTGTCACCAGGTGTAACTGGAACTGTGAAGGTTCGGGAGAGTTGGGAAGAGTGATTGCTTATGTAATATTGGTAACATCGCCCACTCACCCGATGCGGCCCGATGGGTTCCAATACATATGCTAATTTTATCGAACCACAGGGACGCATCGTGATTACACCGGTCATCATCGAATGGAGAATGAAGGATATACCGCGCATCTCAGATTGAGGAGCAACTCCGAGAAAGGGCCCTTCGATGTGGCCTCACTTTGAAGTTCTGACTCTTTGGGAGGTCTCATGGCACGGGATGTGCTCACAGAGCCACGGAGGACATCATTTGGGTGAGTGTCGGCTCTTTGAGCACTCGACTGGTGAAAAAAAAACCCCCTTGTTAAACGTTTCCTGTAGTTCTTGAACTTTCTTGCCACCAAGTGGTCACCCATTTCCCTTAGACTGGTCGCGCCACCATCCATTTACTTTATAGAACGTTTCATCCTTGCCAGCATGTTGCCTAGTCGATGTGATTGTGACATCTCCTGTCATTCCAAGGAGAAAACGCGTGGTCCTACGACAGTTTTTGTATACGCTAAGAAAGAGTATATGCACGCCAAGCCGTCATGTCATTATTTACCAGAGCACAAGCTACGGCCTAGATTACTGACCTTGTCCGCCATCTCGTCAGCAATTACCAAGACACTTTTGGGTAGTTCTGTCTGCGAGCATAATCAAGACAGAAAGAACTCAAAAGGAACACTCTACAATGCGCTTTCTACAAATTTCAGAACAAAATAGTCGGGACTGGATTTCGGCACGGTCGGCCAAAGGTGTACTTGTCGTTACCCTTTCAGATAAAAATAACACACTCATATCCCTATATCTAGCTACCATCTAGGTGCCCTTTATCTGCCTGAGGCCGTAATGCGAACCATTCAGAGAGGCCTGGACCATCGGTAATTAGTTCCACGATGCGACGACACGATGGCTCCGAGTCATGCCTATCGACTTTTTAAGTTCAGGTTGGATGAATTTTCAATCCCAGGTCCCTAGGTGCCGATAGTCATTTCTCAGTGGCTTGTTGAATGCGTGGCTGACATGATTGATTTTCGCATGATATGGTTTTCTTTATTCCAGTAAGAAAATAGAGGCATCATCTCTCTGATGCTCGACGTTAAGTTCCTGTGTTACAGTGTCGCTGAAGCGGTGCTGTGTCTGCATTCGCGTCTGTCCTTCTGTCCACGTCTCTGCCACGCCATTCAAATCCCCAGTGTTACCAATTTTGTGCGCTTAGTTCATATGAATTTCATTCTCTCGTCCATCACATTTTCCGCAGACCCCCTTTCACATTCACCTTGTCTAGGTGTAGTAATTATTAGGGTCATTCAAATCAGCACTCCCAGTCAAGCGGTCTCAATTGCTACCATTATTTGATGATATCGCGAGCCGAGTCCTTCCTCTTCCTCGCTTGCACACTGATCCGTCGGAAAGAATAGATGATTCAACTCGCTACACCTTTGGGTGCATCTCCCCATATCTGTCGAGTAGGCTATTGTACCCGTGCCTCCTGTCATTCCAACTAGCTCTCAAATCATTGGAGATCAATTGCTTGCCACTAGCGCATCTGGGTACCGACTGGTATTCTTTTGGCTTATCGTTGCGGGCTGACCGCTCGTCACAGTCGTATTGTCATTGCTCGAGTTACTGTTTTATATCACTAAGTCACAGGACTGAGACATGCTACGAATGTGGCTCTTCGTTGGTGAAGAGTAAGGCGGAAAAGGGTCGGAGAAGCACGGTGCAATTAGATAGCAGATGGTATGTGCATCGCTCTAGTGATCGGGACCATCGTGAACAGGCGTTCTGGGCCCCAGTGGGCCAGACTATAGTAAGGGCCCAAACGCCGTACACTATCATCATTAATAAAAATCATTATCCGCTCAAGATCAAGTGCACGGGGGGCCGCAGTACTGGAATTGCAATAAGGTCATCCGAGTCATCCGGAAGAGGATTGAAACGATGGCAGGTCGCAGGAGTCTACAAAGAGAATGTCGACGATGGTGAAGAATCATGTTGACCTCGATTGGGCATACTAGAGTTACCGTCCCTATAGTACAAGTAGCTATCACACTACGGAGTAATCATGAGTCACACGTGGTGTCGAGTCGGACGTAATTATGGGCGCACAGAAGAATGAGAAGCACGTAGGGACCCCAGCCATTCAAGAGAGGGTAAACACACCAGTAGGCCTAAGTGCCCACTAATCCCCCTCGATTGTCCTGAGTTTTGCATCAAAATCAATTCGGCATGGTGGCCCAGCCTTTGTTATTGTTTCAAGCATTCGTAACAGTTCGTAAGTCATTAAACCTTAATCTCCAAAGTTTCAATAGTGCTTGCTTCACCCTTATCAAATTTCGAGACTGCCACCAAAGTGCCGTGATTATCACCAATGGTATAAATCTCATCCCATTTGCAATCTGGGACAGCCCACCCACCTGCTCGGCGGTTCTGGCATTTTCTGACCTAAGAGCCTTATCTTACCATTCCCGCCTGTTTCCTCGGGCCTCGGTAATGCAAAGCAGAAGCTCGCCAGTCCAGACTGCGGATGTTTGTCGATATGAACCCAAAAAGACATCATTGCGCTGACAATATGGATGCGTTGATTGAACCATTCTTGGGACATGGACATCATTCGATTGCGTCAACCTTGGAAGTTGGAGCAGCTGCTGGCCCAAGTCCTCGAGGCACCTAGCCTGGAGATCGACTTTGCGACTAAATCAAGTATCATCATGATGGCGCGATCGGCCTCATGCTTATCAGCTTCTGTCTGATGGCCATCGGGCCTGTATCTCATCCTTGAAGCGGGTCCTGGCATCATACTACTCGAGTTCGACATGTTCAACACCGGTTACCATGGCCTTCATTCCCCCCCATACATAAATAATAACTGTTCAGAAGCAGGTAAGTTGATTGATGTCTGCTAGTACATGCAGCCCCGAGTTATTGACGGATGTTCAACGTGCCTTCACCTTAGGTTTCTCTACAATACCGAATCGCCGATGAACAGAGATGTTGAACCTTTAAATCGAACTTCCCGCTTCTGTTACTGACGTCGTTGTTGATATCTCATGTTCTCCGCCGGGCTGACTGCTCTCGTCAACGGCAATTGAAGCCCATCACCCGTGGGCTCATTTATTACAGGGGCGACTCCTGCAGGTGTCCACATGCATACGGTGATTCCCGTTTCATACACTGGCTGGCTCTGGTGGCTACCCATGCCAATTGCGCCGATTCAATCGAGCACTTAAGACCTTGAACGGTCTCTCTTCACGATAAATCTAACCCGTCCTCTTCCGTCTCCTCTTTTACTGCTAAAAGGCTTTCTTCATGCACGGTTCATCCAACACGCACACTTTCGTGTGGTTGGCACAACGCGCCGTTCCACAGAACCCGTCGTATCCAGACTATGGTCAAGAATGTGTCCCAACCACGACATTTCCCTACTCTGTCGGTGCGCTTGCGACAATTTCAAAGTACCAGTGATAACCGATGGCTTACAGACTAGCTATACGAATCTGGGAGATTCTGCCTCTTCACCCGCTGTACACCAGCAAACATGGCTTCCGCATGCAACTGGAAGTTCTTCCTGTCAAGCCTTTCCTTCAGCGGAAACCGTCCCACAATGTCACCAAGTGGGCCGTTCCGTGACAATTCACCTATCGCCATCACTCACTTTGTTATATAGATCGACCATACCTCACCTTTATATTCTTGCATTCCCCAGCGGGTTGTTTTCCAGAGAACTCGGACATTCCCCTTTCTCAATTCTGTGCATCCGACCGTCGAGCCTAATACGCTGGGCCCTTCGGAGAACGACGGAAGGGATTGTAATGCGGTAGGTCACTTGTAATTAGCAACTCCCATTCGTTTTGACTATACAGCCACCACATTTTCAGATCATTCATATTTCCTGTGGATGGAAAAATGCCGACGAAAGGTCATGTGGGGAACCAATCACTACCGCGACCCTTCCGCGTCATCTGTCTGAATCGCATGGTATCAGGGACATGACACGTGATCACCGCATCCAGTGCAGGTGGGATTCTTGCAGAAAGACCATTAACAGGGAATCTATCCTTCGGCATCTGAAGGAAGTGCACATGGGCTTGCCCCGGCGCCCCATGGCTAAGCAAATGAAATGAAAACTTTTCAAGTCTACACGCCAACATCGAGTGTGGCTACTGATAATTTGATAGCCGAAACATGGTCATGACTGGTCATGACCATGACTTCGATGATCACTATCTTGGTTTGCTGATACTAGTATATATTTACCGGTATTTGCCGGGGTGGTATTACTGTGTATTGTTCTCCGTTCACGACTAAACTTCCTCCTCATTCAACCCTTATTAATTATTTCCCGTGCTTGTCCTTGCCTGTTCTCGGCCAAGTAGTTAGTAGTACTGTACGGTGCGAGGACAATTAGCAGGGACTACAGCGTGGATGATAGCACGTAATTCTTGTTCGTACGAGTTCTAGACCCTGACCATGTCCCATCTTCTCGATCGAACGTCTTCTATGATACAAATCCAAGTTTATTTTAATGTCAACTAGGAGCACTGGCCGTGCTGCTCCCTCTACCATACCAATTTCTATTCTCGTTCTTAGCAAATACGGCAGTGGTGTAACTTAACTTATTAGCGGCCTTTGTTCTCTGTGCGAGATTTTCTAACTTTCTGACACTTGTCGGTCATCCACATTTCATCCTGACCCGCAATAGGCTTGTAGCTGACACTCCGCTTCATTGAGAGCACGGCGATGTCACGAGTCACAACCATCATCGCCGAACGCCGACCACATCAGCAATTTGGCATCGAATGATACGTTAAAGGTTTACCGTATGAATGATTGACCTTTTGACTCATCTTCTTTTGCCCTCTTATTTTCTTTCACTCTTTTACTTTGAGTGATGATCACCCCCATGCAGTCATCATCCAATTCTTATGCTATCATTATTCTGTACAACATCATTTTCCACAGAACTCATCACGTTTGGGTTGTGACCAAGTATGGATGAATCCAGAGAAGAAAATATGGGCCATGAGTTGACGAGAAGGCTTTACGCAAAAAAAAAATCAACATCAAACAGTCAATATGATTAGGCTGACTAGCACAATCAACAGACCCTGCATTTTCAGAGATGCAACTTCCATTACGAGACGGGGCGAAGGGTGATCTAGAGATCATGATGAACACAAGCGAGCGGCGTTGAGGAATTTGGTGTGCAGTAGTTGCCGTGCGTCAGTCCTTTAAGGGTAGATCAACAGCCACCCTGAGCCGAGGCTAATGCAATCAAATCTAACATGAAATCATCGACCAAACCATTAATACGCTCATCTCCTTCGGGCATTGTCACTCTCTTATCAGGAAGGTTGGCATCGTGGATCATGGCAAAGCAACATGAAAACAACGCACCTCACACGCAGTCCAAAGAGTCAAACTCCATTTTGATCAGGAAAACATGGATTCGTCATGGCAACTGCTATAGATCCCACAGAATCATGTGGCCTTATATCCCTTGGCGGCGAGCAGCCAGGGTGTCCCTGTGGCAACGGATGTACTGTATGATAATATTACTGGTTCGATGAGTAACTGCATCTCTGAGGGAAATGGCAGCCTCGTGGCATCCGAACCACGTGTCCTCGAGCGCATCCACTGACCAAGAAGGCGACGGGGCTAGTGGAGGTTGGAGTTTCTGACCTGTTACATATCCTTTACATGAAATAAGCTGACTTTGCACAGTTCTGTACAAACGAACAATTCAAGGTTTCTCAGTAACGCCGTGCAGGAAGCAAAATGCTGCTCACCAGAGTTGTAATGATGGAAATATCATATCCTCATCCTGCCATTTAGGACAGGATAGCGGCACCATTTCCAGGGTACAGTGGTGTGCCCACTGTGGGGGAAGCATTCGCGAGGGTTACCACAGCACAATGACGCAGCAGGGTTAACCGTTCAGTCACTTAACGACTGTTTGGGGGTTTGGGGCTGGACATGATAGAAACGAAAAAACCGAAGTCTGCATCGATTGTGCATGCCTCACCTATCAGAGTGTTCCCAACCATAGATGAATGTAGGCGTGAGACGGGCAGTGCAGGTTGTAAGGCAGGCAGGAATTGTCGCAGGATACTTTACAATGTTGCGGGGTCAAGAAAAGTTCGGGATGATGAGGTGGGGCCATCCAAATAGTGGAGGATTTCCTCTGGATAGTAGCGGAGGTATATTCGGTTGTCCCTGCGGGCACAAACTAGGTCGATTGCAGTAATAAAGGTCAGAGCACCAGTACTCACATAATTGAAATCCTCCTTATCACTAGCTGGCGGTTTATCAGATGCCAGTCGTACGGGAGGCTTCCAATCGCCATCGACTAAAAAGTGACTATAAGTATGGAGAGGAGCTGCCTGTCAAATGAAAAGGCACGGCCTATCTCAGATCTGATATCTTGGAGTGTACGGAAAAAAATCAAGTTCGAGTGGTGTGAATCAGCACTGAGACTATCATCCCAGTCAAGTTGTGAGTTGTGTAGCTTGAGTATGTCGAACTGCGAAATGGGGAGCGAGAACCGATTAGCAGCCGAACTTCAATATGTGGCAATATTTGTTGCCTCGCCTCACGCAGAATCGCAGATGTAGCTTCGCAGGAGTAATACTGCTATGCTTCTGTCGTGCAACCCACTCAGTGCCTGCTTGGTACAATTTGGTGAGTTTGTTTCCTCCACTCCGTATGCTTCGATTGACACTGTATGACGGAAGTTCTCCGTAGCTCAGCAACATTTTCAGATCGTCTGAAAAGTTTTTCGCGTACGGTACGGCCCATGTATGTTCCTTGAAACTGCACCAACTTCATTTTCCAGAGGACAAGATGTGCGCTTAGTCATATGTGTCTGTCTTCTTTCTCACCCCATTCCCTCATCCATGATTTTTCGAGCAGTGCACAACAAATAATGTAACACGACAGTCAACCATCCTTACACATGCAAGGGTTCTGTTATGCTGTTGCGATCCAAGTTCGTGTCCTTTGGGGGTCGACTCGTGTACGCGCCAACTTCAAGCAGAGTCAATTCTTGTTGGCGTTTCCTCTTCCAAAATTTACTGTTGACGCCTCCTTTCCGCCAAGTGCTCGCTTATCCGTTCATTCTTATAGCTAGTGCTTGAATAAATTTTCGACCTTTCCTTCAAAGGACAAGCTCCAATCAACGGGTCTTTAATCCACGGAGGGTAACATTTTGTATCATGTCTGACTGTCGCAGCGATCATCAGTTCCAACTATGTGACACGTGTAGATCATTTCGTCTACGAACGCAGCTACTACATGTATTTACCAGCACAATGCACATCATAACGGAAATTGTATCAGCAGCTGCACCCACGTTGTTCACAGTCATTAATCACTCTTCATTGGACGGATCCTAGACTTGAAGATCCTATTGGATCTTATATCCATCGCTTCTTGGAAGGGCCAGCCACATGCAGCTCTGCTGCGTTCACTTCAGATGTGCTCGCGTGGATCTCTGGATCTGTAGACGCTATCACAAACCCGATGGCAGATGAGGAAAGAATCCAAACCAAACGTACCTCCGGATAAAGATGGTATGCGACGTCGAGATGAGGTTAACGGACTGCTTGAAGGACTACGAGTATGAATGTGGCGTGGACAAGGTCAAAGTTGTTACTCACTCGTCTGAAAGAACATCGTGTGGTCTTGACAAACGAGTAAGGTTTATGATTTAGCACAGTTGGATTGGCAGACGCACCTTTTGCGTTTGTCCTTGTTAGCTATGCCAACGTTTCCATCCATATTCTCCATGGTGTCGTGCCTAGGATACGATGACGACTCTCCAATGGTGTTAACCAGCAATTCACAAAGGGGTGGATCCTGCGGACATTGGTTCTTGAACTGTTGGATAATGGAGACGACCTCCTGCATGGTAGGCCTCTCCTCTACAGGTAACCAGCACCGCTGAATGAGGTCCCAGTGCGAATCATCTATTGGTGGGGACTCCGGACGGCACGGTATCTCTCCCTTTGTCAAGCGGAGCACAATGGCCATATTTGTTTGAACATCCGACCAGGGAACTTGGCCAGAAAGCGCCTGCGGTTAGAGTCAGAGGTCGACAATTCATCATGGTCTAAGGGACTTTCCTGGAGAGCGATACATCCAAAGGAGAATACATCGCTTTTGGTAGTCGATTGGGACACGAGTTCGGGATCCATTCGTTCTGGAGCCGCCCAGCGCACAGCTCCCGGTCGCACGGTCGTCACCTGGAGGTATTCCAGCGCCTCTGGAATGTCTCCTACCAAAGAAGCATAGCCAAAATCGGCCAAGCGCGCCGTGAAGTCTTTGTCGAGAAGCACGTTGTTCTGCCTTCGCTTAATGAAAAATACATTTCTATTGTCATATAGACTCACGGGGTTCAGATCACCATGGACAATTGAATACGAATGCACTACAACGTATTAGTTCTCTTTCCACGGGTCTGTGCATTCACTTACAGTAGTCAAGGCCGTTTGCAATATCAAGTAGCTGTAGCGTGACGTAAGATGATCGCGAATCAGTAAGGAATTGAGCCAACGCACGAACTGAAGTCGGTGAACCGCTCCTAAAGCACTGTCATGGCTTTCTAGAAACTTGTGAAAAGATCCCCTGGGCATCCATAACGATACTAATGACATCGAGCCAGCCATTCCAAAGCCAAATGCAATACCCTGAAATGGAACGATATTAACATGGTCTAGTCTCTTCCAAATTCCGAGCTCTCTACGGAGCATCTGAAGGGTGATGTGAATTTAGGTTCAGCCTGGTAGTAATATAGGTACCTTGTTTATATCCGTCTCTATGTCTATTGCATTGAATCGAAGCGCTTTCACCGCAACCTGGATATGAAAGGTGTAAGGGGCGTCAACCATGAATCGTATTCCGAGTCCGTGCCAAACCTTCTGAACAACTGAGCCATGAATGTACCAGCATCTATATACATCACCGAAGCTTCCTCCGGCCATGTATTGGTTATCAATTCTCTGGAGATGACGAGTGAGATCGGGTGGAATTGGAATGCCACTGAACCAGGATTAAAGCAACATCAGATCCCTGTACCAGAGAGCAGCGAAGTAACATACCTGTGTCTGAAATTTTCAGTTGATCGTTCCCCCGCGGAGAAGGAAATCATATCTGCGTTTAGACGAATAGCAGCCCTCAGGAAAGCCATTTTGTTAGATTGCTCGTAATCTATTATCTCTTCTTCAATATCGCGTGGAGTTGGAGTGTACTAAATTGAAAGTTGACAAGAGAAGGCAAGCAGAAATCTGAACGACCTACAAAGGAGATGGTTCGACCATCCTGCAAAAGGAACGGTTAGTATTAGTGTTAAAAGCTACACGGGCGCGTGATTACCTGATTTTCGGTAGAATCTAACGAGGGCACCCGCCACTCGTATATAGTTCCGTGCTCACCCGACGTCGCCACAAATTCACCAGACGGAGAAAAAGAAACCGCGGACAAACGATCATCCACATGTCGTAAACGAGGTCCAACGAGCTGGCCGGAAGTCGCATCCCAGAAACGGATGGTACAATCAAGGGAAGCACTTGCAAGGAGTGATCCATCTGCGGAAAGGGAATGGCAGGATATGAAGTGGGTATGACC
>JBBPTK010000179.1:0-23000 GCA_038094135.1 Spongiforma cf. squarepantsii | reverse complement strand
TCCTCCCACCTTTGAGATGGACATGCCCATGTGTACAAACTTTCCTCCCCGCGCTGATGGACCCTATTTGTACTTTGATGAGGGCATTGACCGCTTGTTCGGGTATCCATACGAGTAACCTCCCGCCTCAGTCAAAGGAACTCGGTCTTTTATCGGGTTCTGTAATTTCTATCGAAAATTCATCCCAAATTTCTCCGCCATCGTTCGCCCCATTCTCGACCTTACCAAAAAGGGGGCTTCTTGGGCCTGGAATTCTTCGGCCGATGCAGCCTTTCACACCCTGAAGGATGCCTTCCTCCGCAAACCAGTCCTCCTCCTCCCTGATACCACCCGCCCCTTTACCATCATGACAGACGCTTCACTCACCGCTTCTGGTGCGGTTCTCATGCAGGCTGACGCCAATGGAGACCTTCATCCTTGCGCTTACCTCTCGAAAACCTTCTCCCCCGCTGAACGGAACTATGATATCTACGACCGCGAGCTCCTCACTGTTATCCATGCTCTGGAGGAATGGCGCCACTATTTGCAGGGTACAGGGCAAACCACTACAGTCCTCACCGATCATCGCAACCTCACATACTTTCGTCAACCCCACAAACTTTCCCGCCGCCACGCCCGGTGGCAACTTTTCTTACAGGATTTCACTCTTCATTTTCAACATACTCCTGGGCGCGCTATGGGACCGGCTGATGCCCTCTCCCAACGAGACGACGTCGACGTCTCCTCAGATAACCTCGCCCTCACCCTCCTCCCCGATTCTCTCTTTATCCGCACTATTGATACTGCCCTTGCGGTTTCTTTGACATCAAACACGGCTTCTGATCCCTTTGCCCTCGCCGTTTTCGCTTCCCTTCGTCAGGGGGTTTCCTTGCTCCCCCGCGCCTCTCTTTCTGACTGGACAGTTTCTGATGGCCTCCTTTACTTCAAACGGCAGCTGTACGTTCCCCCGGGTTGTCGGACGTCTCTTCTTGCCTCCCTCCATTCTTCCCCCGTGGGTGGTCACGCCGGTGTTATTCGCACCATCAACCTCGTGTCTCGTGACTACTGGTGGCCCAGTCTCCTCTTTCGTCCGCCGCTTTGTCCTCGGCTGTGCTACCTGTCAGGCGAACAAGGTCCTCACCCACCCTGTTGTTTCCCCGTTATCTCCCTTATCCTCCATTGCCACACACCCTTTCCAACAACTCTCTCTCGATTTCATCACCGATCTTCCCCCCTCTTCCGGTTTTGATTCTATTTTGGTCATGGTCAACCATGGACTTAGTAAGGGGGCTATTTTCCTCCCTTGTCACAAATCCATTACTGCCGAAGGAACCGCTGGCCTATTCTTTACCCATATCTTCCCTCGTTTTGGCCTCCACGATCATCTTATTAGTGACAGAGGCCCTCAGTTCGCCTCCGCTTTTGCTAGAGAACTGGCACGGCTACTTCATTATGACCACTCTCTCTCCTCTGCCTACCACCCCCAAACCGATGGACAAACCGAACGTGTCAATCAAGAACTTGAAACCTATCTCCGCATCTTCTGCTCAGGACAACATGACATGTGGTCCTCTTTCCTTCCTCTAGCAGAATTTTCCCACAATTCCCTTTCCCACTCATCCACTGGAGTCACACCATTCTCTCTCATCCTCGGATATGAACCTCGTGGCTATCCTCCCCTCGGAAAAACCTTCATCCCCGCCCTTGAACAACGTCTTTCAGATTTACACTCCGCCAGGAACGAAGCACTCAAGGCCCATAAACGTGCTCAACAAATTATGAAAGAATGAATTTCCTCCAAATTTCAACCATGGAAAGTTGGGGACAAAGTGTGGCTAAACAATTCCAATCTCCATCTTCGATACCCATCTCGTAAGCTAGCTCCTCGATGAGAGGGACCCTTCGAAATCACGCAAGTAATTTCCTCCGTCGCCTATCGCCTCCGACTACCCCCCACTTGGAAAATCCATGATGTGTTCCATGCTTCCTTACTATCCCTGTATAAAGAAACCGCAGAACACGGCCCGAACTTCCTATCTCCCCCACCTGAAACAATTGATGGCGAAGATGAATATGAAATCGAAAAGATCCTGGCTCATCGCAGATCTTTCCGACGCCGGCAATTCTTAATCTCGTGGAAAGGGTGGCCTTCCAGCGAAAACACGTGGGAACCTGAGGCGAACCTCGCTCACGCCAAGCCCCTCCTTAAAGCATATAAACTCACTCACCCTTGAGACTTTTCCCTATGACCTCCATCCCCCTTCACAACACTGCCTTTGACTTCAAACCAAACGAACCATTTTCTCATTTTGCTTTTCATTTTCTTAATAAGATTCCTTCTTCTCATTGCCTTATTCATTCATACTTTTGTAAACATTCATATTGCCCATGGCATCATTCGTTTTAATGTCTTCCTCCACGCCTACGCCCTCACAACATGCCTCCTCCATCTCCTCCATTTCTCCTCGCACCTCTAGCGGCCCATCTGTCCTGAGTATGTGGACTGCCCTTATGGGAGATCGATTCGCCCACGTTCCCATCGTACCCCCACTCCTTGACACCCCCATCAGAAATGCCTTATACGCCCATATCCTAGAAGATCCGGCCCTCATCATCCGACTTATTGAGGATAAAGCGGCTCTTCTGGGGCTCGAACACTTCGACCCCCTATTCAACTCCATCCAATTATATCACAGCTATGCTCGCTTGCGGATGTACATGCACGACGCCTTTTCCGTCTCTTCCACTATTCCTTCTGGAGCAATTCAATCCACCCTTAACGAACTCCCCTCCCGCATCCTCAAGACTTTCTCCATTACTCGACTCCCAGACATTATTCCTACCATTCACCCGGCTCATTTCTGGGACGCTCTTCAACCCTGGTGGACTTCCATGACTATTGCCCAACAAGAGATTTATGCTGCGGAAGCTAGTCGTCGTTATCCAAATGCATTCCCCCCCTTTCCAACCAGACGTGTCAGAGCCCCCACCTTGCCCCCTGTCAACGTCGAATCTCCACCCAGGCAGGTGGCCATCAGAACTGGCGGACCTCCCTCCATCAATCTCACCAACCCCCCTTGATCCACCACTCGTCGTACACATTCGACATCATCTTCTTTCTCGTCCTCCAATAGTAGCCACAGTCGTCGGAACTGCTCTTCCGCGGGAACCTCACCAGCCCAACCTTATCCTCCCCCGATTTCCCGCACCTCTTCCGAATCTCGATCGATGGTATTCATTGCTCTCCGGCGGTCCACCTCGCAACTCGAACAGAATGATCGTGGAAATTCTCCTTCGACTGCAGAACTTCCCTCTATCCCCTGCCCTGTCTGTGCGTCGACTCATCACCATTACTGCAACTGCCCCAATTATTATTGCGACCACTGCCATGGAGCCGGACACCCCGGATATGACTGTCCTGCCCTCCACCACTGCCGCATTTGCGCCAATATTGGTCATGTGGAACGGAACTGTCCGGACAACCCTGAGGATAGTCAACCCTTCGACGAGGAGGAGCGGGATGTTGGTGATGCGATTGAGCGAAACACCGGTGGTGATTCGGTGTAGATTGATAGTGGCGTCGGTGACTCCACTCTACGATGGAGCTAATGTTACAGTTCACGTCAATCCGAGGAGCTGTGTAATTGAAGAGTCTTGGATCTCCATTTTACCAATCGATCGGGCAGTTCATTTCTCGCATCTTTCCGTTCGTTGACACTTTCATTTCCGCTTCATGTTTCATCCACTGTTTCGGTACGTGTTTCAACAACACGTTTCTTTTCATTTCCGCTTGATGTTTCAGGTACATGAGGTTTTCATCTCCTATTCAGCCTCATGTATAATACCTTCTATTTCTGTCTTGGTCTGTGCACGTAATCCTTACCTATAAAAACCCATATATCCTGTACTTCTAGCCCTAAGCTAGTTCTGCGCAATTATAGCTCAGTATACTAGTGACCTTAGTCTGAAAGAGTGACTAAGAGAATATCCTCTTGTTCATAACCTTTACTCAAGTGACGCGACTCTTCGTGAGATCCTCCTTGAGCTTTGTGGTTACTAGGAACTCAAGCTCGGCGTTAACATAGTATACTGAGCTATGATTGCACAGAACTAGCTTAGAGTCACAAGTACAAAATGTATGGTGTTTTTATATGTAGGGATAGGGAGCTCGGACCAAGATGAGAATAGAAAGTAATAGACATGAGGATGAAGAAGTCTGAATGCCTCATGTATCTGAAATGATGGTGGAAATGAATGAAAAGTGTTGTTGAAACACGTACCAAGACAGCAGATGAAATAATGGTGGAGATGAAAGAAATGTGTTGTTGAAACACATACCGAGACAGTGGATGAAACAATGGCAGAGATGAAAGCAACGTGTTGTTGAAACATGTACCAAGACAGCAGAGAAATAACGGTGGAAATAAATGAAACTGACAAGGTCAAGAAATGGACATATGAGAAAAATGAACACCCCGATCTATTGGTGTGATTGATACCCAAGATTCTTCCACCACACAGCTCCTTGGATTGACATGAACTGTAACACCTAGAATTAAAGTCCAGGATATTAAATGAGCTGGCCATGTAATATCTATAATATTTAGTTTGTAATCATTTAGTGCTGTAATATGAGAGTATAGCAAAAATGTAGGCAAAAGTGTACTGTACTAAAAGTGTAGGGAAAGTATAAGATAAAGTCTGCCAGTATTATAAAAGTGTAGAAAAAGTGTAAGGAAAAGTATACCAAAGTATAGAAAAAGTTAGTATAAGAAAAGTAAGGAGAAAAGTGTAGCATAGTGTAGAAAAAAGTATAATGAAGTATGGGGAAAAGTGTAGTAAAGTGTAGGAAAAAGTGTACCAAGATGTAGAAACAAGCAAATAAAGTGAATAAAAAGTGTGAAGGTTTATGAAAGTGAGGGAAAAGTGTAGGAAAGTGTGTGAAAAGTAGACAAAAAGTGTATGGAAACTGTGGAGAACTGCAGAGAAAATGTGTAAAACAACATGCAGAGGAAAGTGGATCAAAAGTGTAGAAAGTGTGTAAGAAAGGTGTGGAGAAAAGTCTACCAGTATGAAAAAAAGTGTAGAAGAAGTGTAGGAAGAAGTGTAGCATAGTGTAGACAAATGTGTATGAAAAGTATAGAAACAATGTAGGAAAAGTGTGGAGAAAAGTCTGCCAAAGTGTAAAAAAAGTGCAGAATAAGTCTACCAAAGTGTACAGAGAAGTCTACTAAAGTGCACCAGTGGATAGAAAAAGGTGTACCAAAGTGTAGTAAAAAAAGTGGACAAAAGTGCACCAACAAGTCTATCAAGCTTGCCAAAATGTAGGAAAAGGTATACCAAAGTGTAGACAAAAGTGTACCAAAGTGTAGTAAAAATGCAGACATAAGTTACCAACAAGTCTAGGAAAGTGTTCCAGAGTGTAGACAAAAGAGTACCAGAGTATAGAAAAAGTGCACCAAAGTGTACAAAAATGTAGTAAAAAAGCATACAAAAGTGTACCAACAAGTCTATGAAAGTGTACCAGAGTGTAAGAAAAAGTGTATCAAAGTGGAGGAAAAAGTGTACAAGAGTAGTAAAAAAGCAACTGAAAGTGTACCAGAGTGTAGCAAAAAGTGTACAAAAGTGTAGCAAAAAAGTGTATCAAAAGTGTACCAAAAGTGTAGTAAATGTGATGTATTAGCACTTTCAGTAGTGTCTGTACACTTTATTTACACTGCCACTGCATTCAAAAAATGCCTAAGTCAAAAAACCCAAAAAATGTGATTTAGTGGACACTAAAACTCATGCCTCTTGCACCTCAGGGCAAACTGGACCAAACAAATGGCTGGGACTACCATAAGGGGGGTGACACAACCAACACTTTTGGTAGTCATCTTAAGCTTTCCCTACACTTTTTAATGCACAACTAATAAATGTGTCTTTGAGACCACTTTTCTTGTTGCATTGCTAGTGTTGTCATTAGGATAACTTTTGTCTATGACTTCAGACTTTTGTCTGCTTTTTTGGTACACTTTTGTACCCATCCTGAGTACACTTGTGTACACTTTTTGGTACACTATTGTATGCTTTTTGGTATGCTTGTGTACACTTTTTGGTACACTTTTGTACACTTTTTTGATACACTTTTTTGGGACACTTTTGTACACTTTTTTGGTACACTTTTTTGGTACACTTTTGTACGCTTTTTTGGTACACTTGTGTACACTTTGTAGGTACTTTTGTGTACACTTTTTGGAGCACTTTTGTACACTTTTTTGGTACACTTTTTTGGTACACTTTTGTACGCTTTTTTGGTACACTTGTGTACACTTTGTAAGTACTTTTGTGTACACTTTTTGGTACACTTTTGTACGCTTTTTTGGTACACTTGTGTACACTTTGTATGTACATTTGTGTACACTTTCTGGTATGCTTTTGTATGCTTTTTTAGTACACTTTTTGGTACACTTGTGTACACTTTGTAAATACATTTGTGTACACTTTTGAATGCTTTTTGGTACACTTTTATATTAGTTGGTTTAACAATGTACAGTAACATATGTACAAAAGTGTAGTAAAAAAGTGTACACAAATGTAGTAAAATAGTATATATGCAAAAGTGTAATAAAAGCATACCCAGTGCATGAATGAAACATCTAAATGTGTGTCTAGTGAACAAGCATACAGAATGTAGTAAGTATGTATAGGAAAGTGTAGTGATGAAAGTATATGAATGTGAATTATTCAATATCATTTGAAGTAGTTCTTAGATAACTGAGATAACTTATAAATTGGTCATACTGAGGTCTAAGCAATTCCTGTAATAACTGAAATGACAACTGCATCAGTGATCCAAAATGCTAACAAACTGATCAACTAATTGTCCAGTGAGATAGGTGTCTGAGAAAATATACTTCTGTAATGACTGAAATAACAACTGCATGGTGATCTAAACAAACTGATCAACAAATTGTTTGGTGAAATAGATATCTTAACTGGCTGCAATGTCTAAGTATATAGAATCTGATAGTCTAATAAATGGAATACACTATAAAACTGACTACTTACAAGGCTATTCAACCAATTGACTGAACAATTGTTGATCTGACAGACTAGAAGTCTGATCTGACAAATAAACTGAAAGTCTAACTAATTGAAAGAATGCTGAGCTAAGTGTCTAATTAACTTACTAACCTTAGCCACCTGATTTCAGACAAATAAGACACTTTCAGACAAATCAGAACTTTTGTATCTTTCCTGATGCACTGGTCACTGGGCTCCCTCATGTACCTTGCCATAGGTACTCATCCTAACATCACCTATGTGGTCCACCAACTTTGCTGCTACCTCAATTGTTTCTGTACAACCCATTGGAAGGCTGCCAAGTGTGTGGTGTATTACCTCAAAGGGATCCATACCCGTGACTTGACATTGGGCAGTGACCATGCTGCCTGCCTCATTGGCCACACCAACTCTGATTTTGCAATGTGCCTGGACACTTGCTGTTCAATCAGTGGGTTCTGCTTCTCTCTGGGTTCTGAAATTGTAACCTGGTGTTTGTGCCAACAATGCTCACCAAACCTCTCATCATGTGAAGCTAAATTCATTGCTGCAAGCAAGGCAACCCAAGAGGTTTTATGACTCAGATCTCTCCTTGGCACCATCGGCTTTGCCCAGTCCACCACCACACCTCTTCTCTGTGACAACTGCAGTGCCATTGTCTTGAGTGAGGACCCTGTGTTCCATTCTCGTATGCACCACATCCAAATGAAATATCTCCACATCTGCCATCATGTCCATCTCTCTCACATACAACTTGTGGATACACATTTAGCTTCAAATATTGCAGACATCTTTACAAAACCCTTGCCTCAACCTGCCTTCTCTTCCCTCCACAATTGTCTTGGTCTTTCCTTGTAATTATTTCATGTCTTCCCTCTCTTTCTTTCTTTTATGATCTCCCTCTCTTCTTCTATTTGGTTTTCTCTCATTGTGGGGGAGTGTTGGCACACAAGGAGATACTCCCCATACATCATCAGTATTCCAACATACTCACATATATATAATACTACATTTACTCACCCATGCTCTCTCAATCCATTCCACTACAGTGTTGAGAGGTGTGTATTACTATATGACATACACTAGTTGATACTGACACATGTGTTTTGTACCTTAGCTAATGTGTGTCTTAGGTACAGTATAATATAACCATCATGAAATCTATGATCTTTTGATATGATATTATCTGACTATCAACACTAGAAAGTCATGCAGTTATATCATTCAGACAATGTATTTGACCTGATCTTATATTTGCTGGGTAAGATAATAGCATATACCATTCTCAATCAAACTGATTTCAAGACATCAGCCCTGTCATTATTCATCCAATCATAATCTCTCAAATATCTACTACAAGAAGTATCTAGGATTATATGCAATGATGGACATTATATACATGCTCCAATATCAAATCAGCTGACATGATTTAATTAATGGTCATAATTATAGTCTGATAATTCAGAACTATTGTTCTCAGTTAGACATGGATGTACAGAAATGATGTTATGTGACTTACAGACTGTTGTTGGAAACTGGACATATCATGACATATCTTTTCCATGGTAGCAGAATGTATTGCATGGTTCAGAACTTGGCTAGTCTTCAACTCTGTAACTTGTGGCACCAAGGGTCATACTAAACAGAATGACAACCCATGGAGATATTTCCCACCCTGGTTGATATATTCAGAGACAGCAGAATGTCTAAGTAGCTCAGAATCCTTATTTCTGTGATAGTTGCCCTAGATGATCATAGTCAACTGAGGGTCACTTATGGAGACACTTCCCACTATGATATATATTTTCCATTGCAGCAGGACATCAAAGTTGTTCTAAACAGGTATTCCATATATACCTGCAATGATTGTTGCAAATGGTCATATCTGGCTGAACTTTATTTCCTGGAAATAGGACTTTCAGCATTGACAGAGTGATTATCCTAGTTCAAAGAAGGTCTTCCATTTATGCATAGCAGTGGTTGTCACTGATGGCTGTGCTCAGCTGAATTACAACTATGCCCACTTGTGACAGTGGTATCCAGCAGTTCAGTAAAGATATTCCCTTTCTATCTGCTGCAGTCTCCTCTGATGACTGTACTTAGCAGAGTTACAACTAATGAAGATGAAGCCCACAATTTTGGAAACCCTCAACAGTGACAGAATGATAATATAGTTCAAAAAAGACCTGTGTCCTACTCAGACTGCAGTGTTATTACCACCAATTTGAACAGCAAATGCATACTACCTTATATAACTCCATTCCATGTGGCCAGTATGTGAACAAGTGGCTAGCCTATACTGTAACATTTCTCACCTGCTCATTGTACTCCACCCTCTTTTGCCTGATCTTTGCCAATGCACTATTCTTCAATGGTAGCTGTTCTGTCTCAGAATAAAGCAGAAATACCTGGCTAATGACAATTATCAGAAGACCCAACATAATAAGCTGAGAACCTACCGATTCCACCAAATCAACAACTGATCAACTTCATCATTCTCATCAGGATCATCAAGCAGCTCCATGATCAAATTATAGAAATGCTCAGAATCAGTAATCAAATTTGTGTGAGAGAAGACTTGTGCAGAAGATAATGCAAACCATGCCTGCAAAGAATGGGTACCAGTTGTTCATACAAGGAAACAGACACACCTGAGTGGCAACATATGCAATGGAAGCCTTTGTGACAGAGTGCAGGGTTCCTGACCCATGGAGCTTGGTGAAGTGGAAATATGTTTGAAGGCCTTGAGCACAATGTATAAGCACTGCATATCACTATGAAAAGAAAAGAAAACACCTACAGAAACAAGAAGACCACTCCTCAAGAGTCCATTCCACAGATCCTTGGAATCATAAGTATAGTTGGCAAACAAGAAGATGGGCCACTGATCACCAGAAACCTGGATCTGCCCACCAACCAACCTTGCCTTGATGCTGGATGATATTCTCGGGTTATTGGATGTGGACACTGGTTAAAAGATACAGACACATACTCAACATGATTCTCCCAATCAAGTCCAGCAGGGCAAAGGAGTGCTCCCGTGTGCTCATGGTTGAAACCATGACCAGATTTCACATTGCGTGGGATGTATGGGTTGAGCGATTGACCTGATCCAATCAACAGTTGCACTCTTCATGCCCTTGGTATCGTCAGCACAAGCACCATTGGCACCCTTCTGAATCTGTTGGGATTACCATGAGTATCATGTGAATCTGTATACTTCTGTGACAAACCAGATCCACAATGAGAATGACTTCCTCGTCTGATGACTCCATGAGCCTTGCCTCCAAGCCAGGTGCCATTCTGAGCAATTCTCAGAAGACTGCGTATTCCTTTCATTCACTAGATCATATGTTAGTGCAAACAATAACCTCAACCCATCAAATATAAACTCGCTGTGCAGTCAGGGACTCTGGGGCTTCATCCGAATGCTCACCCAGCATTACAAGACCATTAGTGATAAGGGTCTGAATGTTGCAGAATGAATGCACTGCTCTGCCAAAATGATGGCCATGGTGCACCAAAGGATCCTGTGTAGTGCTGACAAAGAATCAGCATCATATATACGCATCAAAAACTGTTGATAGCGAAGGGCTTGATAGGAGTGGTACAACCACTAACTGATGAAATCTGGGGGCACACTGGAGTCCACAGTGAGCAACTAAGAGCTCCTAAAGTGTGAACTCCGAAGGTCAAGGGGCTGATGCTAAACAATGATAAACAATGAACAGCCACATCAGCCACAATCTTCGAGATAAGTGTATAGCAAGCACAATGGGCTAGAATGATGGGAAAAGTTGGTGAATAGGTAAATTGACCATGGGGAGTCGAATGGTGATAAGTAGAAGTAGATCAGAGCAGTAGATCATGAAGAAAAGTGAAAGAACAGTATAAGAGTGCGAAATCACCAAAACCAACAAAAACAATACAAATGGTCTCTTTCTGGGACCTTGTTGAGAATATGAGATAATCATATTCTGGAATGGTCTGTTCTTACTTAATACATCCAGACCGATTCCATTGCTATTCATATTCTTTCTAGAACATTCTATATTCTAGATCTTTCCATATGATTGTCTAGAACATGACATCATCAGTCCAGATGATTCTATATGACTCATGCTGACTGATTATACTTACTCATATTTGAAATAAGAGCTTTACGCTATTGGCTGTTATTCATAACCCTTTACCCTATTTCAAATATTCCTTTTATACTTACTGTGGACTATATAGATACAAACAATGTCCTGTAGTATATAAGACCAGAGCTTTGTCCTGTCTCAATAACAAGTTCCCACTTTGTTCTCTCTTCTACTCATCCATCCACCCAATCCCTTAAGTCTTACCAAGACTATAAAGAGTCTTTGTTCTCATATAACCAAGTAAGTAGCAGTCTCTTGCTACTGTTCATATATCCCCTTCATTCCTGCACTGTAGAAATATCCTTGGTGGTATTTCTATAGACCTAACTCCAAAGCATTTGGATATGTTTTGTGTGCAGTGGAAGTCAATTCTTGCTGGTCGCCAGCTGACATGTTAATGCTTGGGACTCAGATGCCAGTGAAGGATGGGGAAGAGTAATGCTGGTCATTGGTTGCCCTTCATTAAACCTTTATATCATTAGGCACAGGCCATGGGAAATCAGTTAGTGGGTACTGTGCGAAACCCTCTCATGGATGACTGAGTTTCACACTGTCTTTGTGACCCAACTCAGATTCCCATGAGAGGCAGAGTTTCCTAAATTCCCACTGACCACATTCAAAAAATGTCATGGTCAGGGACAAGAACTCACTCAGTGCACTTTCGGTGCTCAAGAGCTGTGACCGAGACAAAGTGGGTGGTATTTTAAAGTCCGGTCCGGTTCGGTTTTTTGCCTTTTTTGGCTAGGACTGAACTGTAACCGGTTTTGGTAATTCCCTGATATGGAAAAAACCGAACCAAAACCGAAAAAAATCCGATTTTTCAGTCTTTTTTGGTTATTTTCAGTTCAGTTTCCATCTTTGACTGGTCTTTGGTAGCTGATAATATAGTACTCATTCATAGCTTTCTACTCATATTTTGTTAATGTAAATCGGTTAAGAAATGAGTGAGATATGATTATTTTAAGATTACATGTTATTTGGTGGTGATATCACTCAGAAATACTCACCCAGGGAGCATTACGAAGTGATCGGCACTCTTGGTGGTGGCTGTACTGGATGTAGTAGATACCCCTATCGTGAATCGGACCTACTAAGCCCATCGATCGGACCACATGCGGCCGAGATATGAGCAATCTCAGCCTATATGTCAACAAATCATCAATTGGTTTCTATAAAATCGAAACAATTTCCTAAAATAGTAGAAATATTTGGGCGAATGGGGGTCAGATGAGTCCCCATGGGGGGCATTTATCCGAGTTGGTCATTACCGGTTATGACTGGTTTTTGATCGGTTTTCTATTTTTCAAGATCTGAAATGACCAAAACTGAACCAACAAAAGACCAACCCCGACCAGACCATTCTGGATGGTCCTGGATGGTCTTGGTTCAGTCCTGGACCAGTTTTTGGTTGGTTCTAGGACCGGACCTTAAAACACTAGATGAGAGTATAAGTAGTGCCAGTCAGGCACCGAAGAAGGCTAGAAGAGCACCAAGCCTAGTGTTTGAGGCTTGCAACCACAAAGCTGCTATGAGTCCTGTCCAACATAGACATCTACTTGTAAAACTATGATGCATATTGGGTGTAAAGAGAGTGTAATGCAGAGGAGAAGAAAGGTGATGGACCTTGTCTAGACGTGTCTGCTGATCCGTTGCATGGACCAAGAGTTGAATTGAAGGCAGTCTCAGATTTGAATACTGTGACTGTGACCATGACGTAATTTAAAGAAATACTAATAATCTAGTCATCTGTATCAACCCATTCCAGATCACTACCCAACTCATCCATAGGATTCCCTTCATCTGACTCATCCTCTGAGGTAAAATCTCCATTAAGCTTTTTAGTCTCATCCAAACTGATCAAGCCTTCATCCCAGTCAAATGTGTTGTGGTCCACGAGCATTAGCTCTGCAGGCGCATCATTGATGATGTCCATAAGCATTGCATTGTTTGCCACCTGTATGGAACTGCCTGACCTATTGTTGCATGATGGCCACCAGCATCACCAGGCAGCACATAATGGGAATATGTGTGACCAACCCCAAGGCTCCAGTGGTATCTGAGCGCCATGTCACGGTCAACAAACCTATCTTGAGTTTGAGTCTAAGTAATGAAAGCAAGTCATGAATAGCTCACCTGTACTGTTTCCAGTCATCACCATCTCATGCGCAAGAAGACATAGCAACACTGTCAGGATGAGGTCTTCCCATTGTGAACACTAGAATGATGTGACAACTGTGGATGACATCGGAAGGATCAACAAAGCCAAATGCATCATCCTCCATCATGGGAATAAAGTGTAGGGCATCGAGCACAAGGTCATACTTGTCTGAAGGTCGCTCAATTAGTTCAAACCACTGCACCCAGAGAAACTCGAGCTGCCATGGCTGATAGTCAGGGAGACCAGGTCCAGTATAGATAACATTTGTGTGGAAGATACCCATGATGTGAGCATAACAAAATGGATGAGATGTGGAACCAGACAGCATCATTACATTGTGGTGCTCGGTATTTGGATTGACTACATCCTGTGCATGCTGAACATCGTAAGTAGTGTAGTTGATCTGCATTAAGTCATGGTGGTAAAAACGATTTTGCTTGAGTATGACTTGGTTTAGCAGCATTGGATCTTGGGCTGCAACTTCAGGCACTGAGTTCACATCGACTCTATGAAGGGCTTTGATACAAGGTAATGGATGTGCTTTCAGCCTCAGGACAAAACTCTGTTGACATCATATGTAAATGTTTCTGAGGTTGCCAGAACAAAACTTACAATCATAGCAGGATCATTAGTGTTGCATCGGACAAAAATCATAAGATCATTTGGATAGTTTTGTGATTTGCTGATGTGATGATGCTCGTCCAGGGTATTGGATACTTGCTCTCATGGAATTTCACTGGACTTGGTGGCCAAGATGCACGCAGATATACAGCATATATGGGCTTGATGACGATCAATATGCACCAGCTATACAATGTAGCTCTTTCAACTAGTTTGAGTGTACCTCCCTTTGCCAATACAGTGTTCAAGTTTGCCTTACATAAGAAAGGTCAGAAAAAAATAAGGAAGAAGCAGAAGACTTTACTGGTTGTGTGGAATATGAATCTGTTGTGCCAAAAAGACAAATTTGGGCAGTGTAGTCTCCAAGTGCATGCAGCTTATAGGTTTGTAGGCTGAGAGTT
This sequence comes from Spongiforma cf. squarepantsii, assembly GCA_038094135.1. NCBI lineage: Eukaryota > Fungi > Basidiomycota > Agaricomycetes > Boletales > Boletaceae > Spongiforma > Spongiforma cf. squarepantsii. The sequence continues at coordinate 8,652 of JBBPTK010000179.1, read as the reverse complement.
TTTGGACACTGCACAGCAGTGGAAGCGCAATCTGTGGAGTTTCCTATGTTGCATATGCCACTATTTCTTAACAACTGTTCCCTTGTCTCATGCCGTCGGCATGCTTTGACCTCACAGTGCAGCTCCTTCATGGAGAATTCTGAGCATGTCTTGGCCACAAACGCACATAGCTGATTTGCAAATCTCTGTAATATCCCATCTAAGATATTTAAGGTATTGTCAGTGTGCATACATAGCTTTGCAAGTGCATGCCAATGACACAACAAAAAAAGTAGCTGCAATGATATTCTTCCATTGTGTGGTTCAGGAAGGAGTTCTTCAAATACTGGAATAGCACACTATCAAAGGCTGTCTCCAGCTTTCTTGCTAAGACCAACATGAATCCTACCTGTAAGATGTCTTCAAAATTACAGGCAGCCATTTTCTTCATTTCAGAGGTATTTCTTGAGAATCACTGAATAGTATCACATCCAAAGGTGGGCACTTGTCGAAATCTGCATGTCATGTCAGTGAATGACTCTAGTAAAAAACCACAACCTCACCGCTTGTCAAGCTCGTGAATCATGCTCTTTTTCAAGCTATCCAGCATGTGAAGAAGATGGATAAATATGGATTTCCAAATGCCCAACTCGAACTCATGTAAAAGGTCAACTACAAGCATGCAGAAGAAATTGAAACCCATGTGACTGAGTCTTTCAGAGAACACATTCTGAAATTATGAATAAGGTAGTCACAGAAAACGAACCAATCAACTTACAAACATTGGTACAAGTGACTCTGGCTTGAGAAGGGTCTTGACCTGCACAGTGTCAACTGTGTAATTCTTCTCATATATGAGCTTGCATGCCACAGTCACTTTTGCTTGGTGCTCTGAGGTGTCAGCACATGCAAGTGCCTTTCGCTGGAGGAAGTCCAATCCAGTAGTGAGATTCTGAATGCGATTTTTTGTGATCAGACAGTGTGGGCACAGACAAGTCCTGAGGTTGCGTATGCAAGCTATTAGAATCCTGACAGGCAGCTGGGTTAGTTTCTCATGGTAAAATAAAAAACCTACATGACTCACTTCTCTGGATAGTCTGCTGAGTAAGTAAATATTTGGGGATAGAAGCATCACTTGATTCCATCACAGCATGTAATTACAATGCCATGTTCATAGGCATCAGTGAATTCATCATTGAGCAGTAGTACTTTCCACTGTTCCTGGAAAAGTTCATGACAACAATGTGCAAAGAAAGCATCACTTGGACACTTGTCCCCAGCATTTTGTGTTATGAAATCCTTGAAACTATCAGGTAGCTGGGAAATAGTATCAGTTGAATGCACCAACAATAGACAGGTAAACAAACACTCTGGAAATAAGTCACATGTGTGCAAAGATTGTTGGCTGGCTGACAGCATTGGTACTTGGACTCGTTGCTGAAATAGAGTAGAGAGGCCAGAGCTTCACATCACTGAATGAAGACAGGTGCATTGAATCAGACCAAAACATGAGCCCAGCAACAACTCTAGGCAAATCACATCCAGGCTCCAGTGGAGAGTCCTGCAAGCATTGATGAGCTTGGATAAACACATCTGAAGTAAAAAGTTCTCTATAAACCCGAACACCCTCCTCCATGTGCAGGGGTTGCCACCATAGTTCGTATGGCTTGTAATGAAACAAATGATCATGCACTGGATTGGTGAGCTTCTCTTAAATAATTGACACCAGGGATCAATGACGAAAGTCACCGACAGAGTAGTCTTTGGGACTGGGATGTTGACAACAGCTATGAAAGGGGACAGAGATAGAAACAGATGTAGATCGCCAGTTATCATCTTCATCAAGCCACCCAGCACATCAGTAGACATGCAAAAAAACTGTTGTCTGAATGTGTCTGAAATGTGTCTAAGATATCTGAAATCAGACACCCAGGTCAGTAAGTCAATCAGGCACTCAGAATTTGTCTTATTTTTTATCTGAAATACCTTATTCATCTGAATTCAGAACTATCATTGATTTAAGACATTTCAGTCCATTTCAGACACTTTCAGACAATCAGTTTTTTTGTATGGTTGCTGATGCATCCTGATCTTCCTGGTTATCTCTGCCTAGAGTGCAATCAACTGCCTGCCAGTTAGTGTCCTGTATATCTTCTGGGTGATACTCAGTGCTTCCTATGATACTCAAAAGCTTCTTGAAGCTCTGCTTAGACTTCCTTATGCCTTGATTCCAATACCACTCTCCAAGGCAGAAAGAGCTCTGATTTGGATATGGGTGGTAGGGGTTTGGGGGGTTATGGTCACTTCAGTTGGCCATGGGCACTACATTTGGATGCTTGATAGCAAATGTGTCATTAGGGTCATGAGCAGGAAGATTGGTCGAATGATAGATGTGGTATAGACCAAACTTGTTGAGTTGGATTTTGAACCTCTGATGTAGGGACGACCGAACTTCTGGTTGAATACTCCCTCATATTGAAGGAAAAGATTCAGTTGGATGATGTGCTTCTGGGGATGCTTGCACTGAAGGAAGGAGCATTGGAGGTTGGGGAAGCAAATCCCTGAAACAGAGGGGTAGTTGCCAATTTGATCTGCAAGTTCTATGCAGTGCCAGAGACCGTGCATCATCTTCCAGATCAGGCTGGAGTTTGATTCCAGGCTGCTCACAAAGGTGACATTGGTAATCAATGCAAAGTCGAGCAGATCTGGTGAGATACCAAACTTGAACTGTCCTCTGGACCTAACATTGTGTGAAGGGCATCATCTTCTCAAGGCAGGTCTGTGAGCCCACTGTCTTGAGGTTGGTCCCTTCCACAACCCATTCACATTCTCTTCCTTTGGTACATTTCTTTGGCCTTTTCTAGGGTGCTCGACAACCATTTTTTACCTTGCTTGCATCCTTTTTTTGTGCTGAGTGAAGGCACCAACATCAGTGAAAACTCAACCACAAATGCAAGTTTGTGAGAAGGTAGCTGACATGGCCAACTTCCAAGTGATCATTGATGTGCTAGTTGGCAGGTAAATTTTCTCTATTAATACAAGGTGATGTTCCAAATTCAGAGTCAAACCAAAGAGTCTTTCTCAGAGTTACTAGTGCCTCACAAATATGTGCATATTGTAAACAAACCTCACTACAGTGCTGGGACATAGTACTACTCCAATAACAAGAGAAAATACATAAAGAACAAGTACACTTGCTTTCCCTTCCCAGCATCCTCATAAACATAAATTGGAGGTCTGGATTGAAATGATTAGGCTGACTCAGTGGTGGGGACAACATAGGACAGCTAGTGTTTTAAGGTCCGGTCCTAGAACTGACCAAAAACCGGTCCAGGGCTGAACCAAGACTGTCCAGGACTGTCCAGAATGGTCCGGTCTGGTTTGGTCTTTTGTTGGTTCAGTTTTGGTCATTTCAGATCTTGAAAAATAAAAAATCGATCAAAAACCGGTCATAACGGGACATGACCAACTTGCATAAATGCCCCCCATTGGGACACATCTGACCCCCATTCGCCCTTGAAATATTTCTACTATTTTAGGAAATTGTTTCGATTTTATAGAAACCAATTGATGATTTGTTGACATATAGGCCAAGATTGCTCATATCTCGGCCGCATGTGGTCTGATCGATGGGCTTAGTAGGTCCGATTCACGATAGGGGTATCTACTACATCCAGTACAGCCACAGCTAAGCGTGCCAATCACTTCGTAATGCTCCCTGGGTGAGTATTTCTGAGTGACATCACCACCAAATAACATGTAATCTTAAAATAATCATATCTCACTCATTTCTTAACCAATTTACATTACACCAGTTTGCAAAATTATTGAGACATAAATGAAACAGGGAAGATTAGTAATAAGTCACGAGACATGAGGGACTTGGTGAAATTTCGTATGATAAGCCAGACTCCTGAGCCGGATTGTTCTTGATGCCACCTAAACCACACTACAAAAGTGTGGAGATCATTGAAGACTCTGACTTCGATCTCAGTCAGCCTGAAGAATCCGATCGGGATGGCCCATCCGACAAGTCAGCACTCACCATTGCCGAGGGAAACATTGATCTGGCACACGATAGCATCGATTGAGAACTCGATGAGATGGCACCCACCTACAATGCAACTCCAAAGGATGCCCAGGCTCGCAAATCAACTCACCCAAGGATGAAGCACGCTCACAAAGCGCTAAGCAAGGGTATGTGGTCCCATTCACACAAAATCTTACATTGAATCACAGGATCAGAGTTAACTATGAAGGAACCAATTTCCACTGAGGCTGTACCCGACAAGAAACCCTTCAAAGTCACCTACAATGTGTTGATATTCCCGGTCTCTGAAGGGAAGAAACAAGATATCAAGAAATGAACAGGCTTTGCTGCAAGCTTCAAATTAGATGGTGACGAACCATTCGATACCTGGAGGGCCCAAATGCTGGTTCGCATCACCGACAAACTCAATATAACCACTGCAAGATTCGACGACTATGAAGTCTCATTCGCAATCCCACACATTCTACCCTCTCCGTTCATCATTCAAGCTGAAGATGACTATGGTGTGCTGCTCGACCGTGTCAAGAAGACGAAAGACCTCTCTGTCAATATTTATGTTCAACAAAAGGCTCTTCCTGTTCCCAGTCCCAAGGTACGTAACACATACTCTGTACTATTCCATAACAATTCTGCATATATGCACGTTCTTTATAGAAAAAGAGGCATGGTCATGACAGTGATGCAACTGAACAGTCCATATTATACCGACAACTCTCCAAAGAAGAGGAAGAAGAAGAAGAAGGCGAAAACTCAAGCACCACGAGACAGTGACATCGATGAAAGCGACCAGCCAATCGTCAAGAATATCAAATTGCTCAAAGACCGTTGGACGTGTCACAAGAAACCTGGATGTGCCAGCGAATGGTGTTTCATCAATCTGACAGCAAACGGCAAGCACCTTCACCTTTCGTTTCGTCACCTGAATTCCTGGGCTGCAGCCATAGTACGTACTTCATCATCTTGTAATTTGACTAACCAGTGTTTTTTTATAGGCCAAGGGACCTGCAACGGCAACGTTAGAAACCCCTCCGAATAATGATCTCTTTCAAAGAGTATCAGACGAGTTCATTGGACAATGATCACTGCTCTCTCAGCGTCGTTTCGAAGTGGACAGGAGAAAAGTAGCTCCGGAAGTGCCCTCCATGCCTTCGATGAACGAATTTCTTCCTCAGCTTGTTTTACAAATGATGCAGGCCTCACGCATGCCACTTGAAGCTCCTCAGACTGCACAGGGACAGCCATCTGAGTCTCGCCCCAAACCTGGAAGCCTCATGCTCTTTTCAGCCACCCAACTCGACTCGTCTATGGGGCCACGGATGCCAATTGACGAGTTTTGCAGGGTGTACGATCTTTCAAACCAGCTTGGTGAAAAACTCAAGCAACAGGGGTATACCTCGACCCACACCCTTCGATTTGTCATGATCAGCGAGCTCATTACTGGTGGATTACTACGTGGTGAGGTTGCACAGTTACAAGATGGAATATTGCTTTGGTCAGGAAGATTGTGATTACATGTTTGTAACTAGAAGTACCCTGCATGTTGAATGTACCCCTTGGCATCGTCTGCATTAACATATTGAGCACTTCGAGCATATTGTAAATGTGCCCTTCATCCGAAACAAAGACATCGGCATTCTGACGAATCCAAGCTTTGACTTTTGAAAACGCTTCTTCAATTGGGTTGAAGTTGGGCGAGTATGGTGGCAGGTATTCAATATGGATGCCTACAACGCATAGTTAGAGGCACTATCCGACTGTAAGACTTGTTATCTCTTACCGTATCTTCCCGCCAATGCATGAACCTCTTCTCCATGGTGAATACGTGCATTATCCATGATAAGGACACTATGCTTGCCAGGGAATGGTTCACAAAGTGGAAACTGTCGAGAGGTTAGTACAAACACACAAAATATCTTGAGACATACCACCCCATGTTCCAGGAACTCCAGGTATTGATCTCGATGAAGGGAGCCCTCAACAACTTCATGTCCTGTGATCATCCCATCATAGGAGAGTGCCCCAACAGCAGTCAGGCGGCGTCCACGTACAAACACACCTCGCATGGATGCTCTTTTGCTCTTTTTGGCCTGACCATATCGCCTGAACGGAGTACACAGATCCTTGGAGGTCTCGTCAATGAAGACAAGTTGGTCCCCAGTGTATTGAGAGACTCTGCGTATGAAATCGGCACGGACGTCCTCGTTCCTCTCCTTGGCAATTTTCTTCAGCTTTTTGAGAGAGACTCCGATGCATGTAAATTCATGATGGATGGTCATGGAGTGGATGGAGATAAGGCGGTTATCTTGCAAGAGATCAGAAAGCTCGTCAAGAAACCAATCAGGGCGATGATGGATGGTCTCCATGAGGTATTGGATGTCGGTGAAGTTGAGAGATCGTGGCCATCCAACGAGCGCGTGCAATGGGTGTGCTACAATGTCGCCAGTCTCACGGTGGAGCTTCAGGGTGTGCTGGAACGTAGCCCTTGAAAGGCCAGTGGAGCCAAGAATCTCCTGTTTGCTGAGGATGCCTTGATGGTGGAGTCATACTGCAGTAAGCTTGAGGTCTGGTGATATTGTTCGGTTGACCATGGTGTAGGTACAGCATACATACACGAAATTTCACCAAGTCCCTCATGTCTCGTGACTTATTACTAATCTTCCCCATTTCGTTTATGTCTCAATAATTTTGCAAACTGTTGTAACAAAATATGGGTAGAAAGCTATGAATGAGTATTATATTATCAGCTACCAAAGACTGGTCAAAGATGGAAACCGAACCAAAAATAACCAAAACAGACCAAAAAATCCGTTTTTTCAGTTTTGGTTCGGTTTTTTCCATATCAGGGAATTACGAAAACCGGTTACAGTTCGGTCCTAGCCAAAAAAGGCAAAAAGCCGAACCTGACCAGACTTTAAAACACTAAGACCCAGTGTTGCACATAATCATCATTATTATGTATGCAGAAGTCATTCATGTAAATGATGAGCATCCTTCAGCAAGATAGTCACCAAAGATGTGGCACATCAATCCCTGGAAGTTGGGAGGGGCATTGAAGAATCTGAAGAACACAACATTCAGTTCATAAAGTCCTTCTGGAGTGATGAATGCCACCTTCCATCTGTCTTCCAGATGAATGAGCACATTATTGTATCCCCAGCAAATATCAAGTTTGGTGAAGATGTTAGAGTGTCGGAGAGTGTCAACCAAGTCTGGAATGTGAGGTAAGGGATAAGTGTTCTTGACAGTATGCTCATTCAGATAGTGGTGTAAAACAGTAAAGTTAGTTGAAGAGGTAGAGGCAATTCCTCCACAGGTTCAAACCAACTGAAAAGATCAGAAGGGCGAGTGTCCTCGACCCAAAAGAGACTCGTAGGAAGAAGGGGATTGGTTAGGACGAAGTCCTGGAGCAGTTACCCAACAGTCCAGAATAGACGAATAGTCTGGCATAGTCCGGAGCGAATGTAGATAGAAACGGTCGGTGAGAGTGAAGAGTTAAGATGGTTGAAGAAATGGTTGGTTGGTCTCGGTCGGAAAATGAGCAGAAGAAAGCTGTCTTATTCCACTAAGTACATGAATTTATAGTCTGGGCATTCCCGGAACCAAAAGGGGAAGGAGGTATGTAACCAAATCTTAAATGACAAAACAGAACAAATGAGTGTAAAGATCAACGTAAACAAGGTCCAAAGTATGCCAAAAACAAGATAAGATAAAGGATAGTGATCAAGGAGCGTAATAGAACGACCTGAAACCAGTATAAGGTCTCCCGACCATAGTCCGAGCAGTCTGGACACGTCCGGCGACGACTATCAACCGGACTGTCAGGATGTGACCAGAAAGGTTTGGAAGGGACATGAATGGTAAGGAAGTGCCTCTCGAAACAACTGAAAATCGCATAAAGTAAATGTAGAGACGCACCGCGCTCTACATCCACAGGAGACTTAGATTTTGACTGTCCCCAGTCAAAGCATCGTGCTGACTAAGCACAATGTGGGGTTTGAAATGAGTCGCGAATGAAAACTTCAGTCCGACACATCCACCCACTGCTCTCTGTCTCTCTATTCCATCCACTCCATCTCATCTCAATCTTCATGTCTTCCATCTGGGACCAGATTCAGCGTAACTGGGCCATGAATGACGCAGGCCTCAATCATTGCAAGAAAGTTCATGAGGCCTTCGATGCTGCCGCCTCAAGGTTCCTGGCTGAAGCAATGGCGCGTCCTGACGATGGAGAGCAGCTGCGGGAGGAGCAGGAAGAATGGGTGAAACGGTTCGAAGAAAGACAGGTGTGTGGCAAGATTATCACAATCGGATGGTGGCTGATGGTCCTAGACCGAATTCAATAAGGTAGACAATGCAGCCAGTCTGCTGCATCTCGATGTCGGCCTCTCCGAACAGGAGGTCGAACAGTTGATAGAGGCCGAGAACTGCGCAAACGCATGGAAGACGGCTTGGCAAATGGAATGCGACACTCTGGTGGCATCAATGCAGGGAATCGCCATGGATGTGGAAGAGTCTGTAAGCATTCCGGTCCCCTCTCTGGCCGTCTGCGGGGCTTCGTCGGGGGCCTCTGCAACCTCACAGAAGGTTTGTCATTTCCATGTACCCTTCGTTCAAACTGACAG
>JBBPTK010000178.1:0-23139 GCA_038094135.1 Spongiforma cf. squarepantsii | reverse complement strand
AATTAGGACCGGTCCGGATCGGTCCAGTTGCCGGTTGCGAGTTTTTTGGATGCCCTTTGGACCGGTCTCGGTCCGGTTGCCTAATTTGGACGAAAAAAACCGGACCGGACCGGACTTTAAAACACTAAGTATTCCTGGACTAGATATTGAAGGTTAGCACAACTAAACCAGTTAGCAGGCTCACATCCTGGATATAACTTCTTTACTGCAGTTGTAAAGGCATCCCAATTGGGTGCGGCGGCAGTCACCTCAGCTAAGAGAGCCCAACCCTCAGACTCCTCTAGATCAGCATATCAGATAGCATGTCTGATCTTGCTAGCATCATCTAATCCTGCATTGGTGCAGAGCTATTCTATGTCCTCAAAGAATCTAGGGAGTAAGGCTGGGGTTGTTCCATCGAATTTTGGGGCATTCTGCGATCCCCAGACAGGCATCTGAGCTTGGTGAGCCATTGGTAAGACAGGGGGTGGTGTAACTGGTGGAGATGGTGATGGGGATGGTTGTGATTGGCATGGAGGAGTAGATGGGAGGAAATGAACTGATTGGAATCTGGAAGGGATAAGAGACGAGATTAATGATGTTGGGGTGGATATGGAAACTGATGTGAGCGCTACAGGTATTGGACTATCAGAAGGGGAAACTTGGGAGGTATTGAAAAGATAATTGAAGGATGGGGAGGATGATGAAGAAGAAGATTTGGTTGAATGTGATGATGAAGAGTATGGTGTGAGGGTCAATGAGGATTCCGAGGTCCTAAGCTCCCCCTTAGGTCTCAGTGGGGTGGATTCTATAAATGCACCTGGGAATTGCTTGCTAAAGCTAGGTTCATCAGTTAAATTTTCCAAGAGGCGTTTGCTAGTGGCGTCAGATTGGACAGCTACTAATTGGGGAGAAATTGATCCACTTCAGAGTTCTCCAGGCCAATCAGCGTCTGATCCAGAAACTGGTCCTAAGATAGTGATCAAGGGTGAACTAAGTTCTGAGCTAGCAGTGTCAGGGATATCAAGATGGTTGTGATGGGAGCTGTGTGGAGAAACAGGATCAAATAGGATAGAATTTTCACCTATCCTCAACTCTTGAAAGTGGGAGCATAAATTTTCAAGTTCTAGGCGTTCAGCTGTTGGTCTGAGACTTCGTCTGGAACCCCTTTGTGAGTCCCTCGTGGTGGGCTCCAGTTGTAAAACAGTAAAGTTAGCTGAAGAGGTAGAGGCAATTCCCCCACAGGTTTAAACCAACTGCAAAAGGTCAGAAGGGCGAGTGTCCTCGACCCAAAAGAGACTTGTAGGAAGAAGGGGGTTGGTTAGGACAAAGTCCTGAAGCAGTTACCCAACAGTCCGGAGTAGTCCGAGTTGAAACAAATAGTCTGGTCTAGTCTGGAGTGAATGTAGATAGAAATGGTCAGTGGAAGTCCCTGACTCTGACACCCCTATTTCTGACCCTCAGTCCATTCTCGATGCTAATGGCAAACTAACTCCAGCCAAACACCAGTGGCAATTCAATCTTGGTCTCTGCATGTTCTGTGAAGAACCAGAACACACTGTTCAGGACTGCCCTAGGTCTGACTCCAATGCTGCCAACTTGGCCTGCACTGCCTCTGCCATGGCCTCTGGTTGGGAGTCCAACTAGGCCTCTGACTGCTGCACTGCACATGTTAGGTCAGCATTGAAACCTACTGTGTGTAAAACCTCTTGATGCATCCATTCCTTTTCTAATTTTCCTTGTGCTTCCACCTCCTATCTCCATCCTCCTATGCAATCATCACCCCTACTACCTCTTCATACCTCTGACCTGGCATCTGTCACATTCAACGCATTCCATGTATCTCCACTCAGTTCCTCTTACTTACTCATGTCTTGGACATATCTGGCACACTCATAAATGCTCCATTGAGCTATCGGGTATTGTACCATACCAGTTCCATTCCAGTCTGTAATGAATGCGAGTATTTCTGCCTAGGACCCCTCTGACAAGCTTTAATTAGCTAGGCCACTTTTCAGTTGTCTCTGACACCACTCCAGTCAATTCTGACCACTTCCAACTCACCAAGTCACCCTGGTTACTCTTCCATATAGGCTATCCTCATTTGATGGTTTAAGGCCTGGATTACATACTCAGTGGCCCTCCACCTTCCTCCTTTGCTCCTGATTGCATCTCTGCTCCCCTCTGTCCTCCCTCCGATGGGACCTCTGACTTAAAGGGGAATAGGGACCATACCACTCACATCACCTTAGCTCCTCCACCACACTCTCATCAATATCTGCTCACATCCTCCCTTACAGTGCAATTCATTCTGATTTAAAGAAAAGAAAAAGAAAATACTATTCTACTCCTTCATTTGTTCCTCCACCTCCACCTCCACCTCATCCCTCTCCTCATCCTCTTCTTCCACCTCCACCTAAACCCCTGTTTCCTTCCTTGGCTTCCTCTCCCCATCCCTTGATGAACCTTCGATGAACTTCTCTCACCCCTCGAGCAACTCTACCCTGCACTCCTGCACATCCACCACCCTCCGCAATTGTGTCACCACTGTAAAACAGTAAAGTTAGTTGAAGAGGTAGGGGCGATTCCCCACAGGCTCAAACCAACTGTGAAAGATCAGAAGGGCAAGTGTCCTTGACACCAAAGGGACTCATAGGAAGAAGGGGATTAGTTAGGACAAAGTCCTGAAGCAGTTACCCAACAGTCCAGAGTAGTCCAAGTTGAAACAAATAGTCTGGTCTAGTCTGGAGTGAATGTAGATAGAAATGGTCAGTGGGGGTGAAGAGTTAAGATGGTCAAAGAAATGGTCAGTCAGTTTTGGTCGGAATGAGCAGAAGGAAGCTGTCATATTTAGGCTAAGTACATGAACTTATAGTCTGGGCATTCCCGGAACTAAAAAGGAAGGAGGTAGGTAACCAAATCTTAAATGACAAAACAGAACGAAAGAGTGTAAAGTTCAACATAAATCAGGTCCAGAGTATGCCAAAACAAGATAAGATAAAAGATAGTGATTAAGGAGCATAATGGAACAACATGAAACAAGTATAAAGGCCTTCCAACCATAGTCCAAGCAGTCTGGGCATGTCCAGCAATCGGACTATCGACCAGACTGTCTAAATGTGACCAGAAAGGTTCGGAAGGGACTAGAATGCTAAGAAAATGTCTCTCAAAACCACTGAAAATCACCTAAAGTAAACGTAGACACACACTGTGCTCTACACTGCCACTCAAGTGATGACCTCCCACCTATCCATCCTGCCTACCAACTCACCCAACACCTCTGCCAGCATCCCAATTTCATCTCGGTGTAGAGCACGGTGCGTCTCTACAGTTACTTTAAGCGATTTTCAGTGGTTTCGAGAGACACTCCTTATCATCTTAGTTCCTTCCGAACCCTTCCGGTCACATCCAGACAGTCCGGTCAATAGTCCGGTCGCTGGACGCGTCCGGGCTGCTTGGACTGTGATCGGGAGACTTTATACTTATTTCGTGTCGTTCCATTACGTTCCTTAACCACTCTCCTTTATTTTATCTTGTTTTGGCATATTCTGGACCTTGTTTACGTTGAACTTCACACTCTTTCGTTCTGTTTCGTCATTTAAGATTTGATTACATACTTCCTTCCCTTTTGGCTCTGGGAATGCCCGGACTATAAATTCATGTACTTAGTCGAATAAGACAGCTTTCTTCTGCTCATTTCCGACCAAGACCGACCGACCGATTCTTCAACCATCTTAACTCTTCACTCTCACCGACCGCTTCTTTCTGCATTTGCTCCGGACTACGCCGGACTATTCGTTTCAACTCGGACTACTCCGGACTGTTGGGTAACTGCCTTAGGACTTCACCCTAATCAATCCCCTTCTTCCACGAGTCTCTTTTGGGTTGAGGACACTCGCCCTTCTGATCTTTTTCAGTTGGTTTGAACCTGTAGGGGAATTGCCTCTACCTCTTCAACTAACTTCATTGTTTTACAACTGGAGCCCACCGCGAGGGACTCACAAAGGGGTTCCAGACGAAGTCTCAGACCAACAGCCCAACGCCTAGAACTTGAAAATCTATGCTCCCACTTTCAAGAGTTGAGGATAGGTGAAAATTCTATCCTATTTGATCCTGTCTCTCCACGCAGCTCCCATCATAACCGTTTTGATATCCCTGACACTACTAGCTCGGAACTTAGTTCACCCTTGATCACTATCTTAGGACCAGTTTCTGGATCGGACGCTGATTGGCCCGGAGAACTCCGAAGTGGATCAATTTCTCCCCAATTAGTAGCTGTCCAATCTGACGCCACTAGCGAACGTCTCTTGGAAAATTTAACCGACGAACCTAGCTTTAGCGAGCAATTCCCAGGTGCATTTATAGAATCCACCCCACCGAGACCGAGGAGGGAACTTACAACCTCGGAATCCTCATTGACCCTCACACCGTACTCTTCATCATCACATTCAACCAAATCTTCATCTTCTTCATCTTCCCCATCCTTCGATTATCTTTTCAATACCTCCCAAGTTTCCCCTTCCGATAGTCCGATACCTGTAGTGCTCACATCAGTTTCCATATCCACCCCGACATCGTTAATCTCATCGCTTATCCCTTCCGGACTCCAATCAGTACATCCCCTCCCATCTACTCCTCCACACCAATCGCAACCATCCCCATCACCATCTCCACCAGTTCCACCACCCCCTGTTTTACCAATGGCCCACCAAGCTCAGATGCCAGTCCGGGGATCGCAGAATGCCCCGAAATTCGACGGAACAACCCCAGCCTTACTCCCTAGATTCTTTGAGGACGTAGAGCAGCTCTGCACCAACGCAGGATTAGACAATGCTGGCAAGATCAGACACACTATCTGATATGCCGATCTAGAGGAGTCCGAGGGTTGGGCTCTCTTAGCCGAGGCTACTGCCGCCCCACCCAATTGGGATGCGTTTACAATGGCAGTAAAGAAGTTATATCCGGGCTGCGAGCCAGCTAACCGGTTTAGTTGTGCTGACCTTCAATATCTAGTCCAGAAATACCGTCAAAAACCTATGCAGTCGATAACCGAATTCGGAGAGTATAACCGGAAGTTCCGGAAGATGGCTACCACGCTCGTCACAGTGGGTGAGATCGGCCAGCTCGATTGGGACAATTTGTTCCTTTTCGGACTGCCAGAACAGCTTGGACTTCAGGTTCGACAGCGCCTCTTATATACCAAAACTGACCATCATCCAAACAAGCCATATCCCCTCGAGGACGTGGCAAAAGCAGTCGAATTCTTACTGACAGGAGCAGCTTTGCTTCCGATCCCCCAAGCAGTGATGCAACTGGCGGTTGTGCAACCGATGTTCCCCTCTTGGGCGTCTGGGGGCCCTTCAATCACGAATATACCACCAGTTCCCCAACCTATGTATGCCCCCCAAGTATCATTGACCCCAATTAGTCCAGCCGTACCGGGACCGGTTGTGGTCAAACAGGAACAGGTTAATTTCCAGCGTTGGACTAACAACCAGAATAATTGCGCCTTCTGCGACGACCCGGCTCACTACATAGGAAAGTGTCCGGAAGTTGAAGGCTATGTACGGTCCGGTAAAGCTAGCCGGGGAACGGACGGCCGGGTTTACATGCTGGATGGCAGGCGCATCCCACGCGTCCCAGGTACCAAATGTATAAAGGATTGCTTGGACAGAATAGTGAATCAACCAGTCGCTGGACCATCTACCCAGCCTACCATCACCACCGGCCTACTCTCCCTCTTTCCTACCGAATCTGACACCATTTTAGACATCGAACCTTCCGTGTTCACGACTCACACAGGATGGGACTCGGAAGAGGACTCCGAGCCAGTTCTTACTGATCCTGCATTTCAGTCCTACCTTGCTCAGGCGTGGGCTTCCTTCCAAGCGGACAAGAAAGAGAAAGGGAAGCGAGTTCGCTTTGATGGAGTTGAACTTCCCTCCCGGAAAGGTAACAAGCCCCAACCGTCCCAGGCAGCGTCCGTCGCTGAAGAAATCGCTTTGCCAGAAATTGAAGCAACCCGGACCGGACTAGCCGGACCATCCCGGAGTGCTGCACCCCCACCCTCGGGTCCACGGTCAACTGTTCCAAGAGTCCAAAACAATAGTAATGTCCCGAATCGAACCGAAAGCGCTAACAACCCCTCCTTGCCCCTTACACCATCAGGCCAATACAGATATTCCTTCCCACTCGAAGACGAGACGGCACTGAAGCGTATCCTTGACCAAGTGCTGTCTACGACAGTCCCGGTGCCTGTAAAAGATCTGATCTCAGTGGCCCCGGAAGTCTGGAAGCAGATCAAGGACCTTACCATGTCTAAACGAGTATCCGTCTCGGTTGTGTCCACTAACGCTATACAGATTAACGAACTGTCCGGACGAGACCTCCAGATGGTGGAACACACCTTCAGGGACACACTCCTCCGAAAGGACGATGGGATGATCGTCGCCCATCATAGCGTTCCACTTCGGGCCATCGACACAAAAATCGTTTCTTCTGGCCGGACTATTCTCGGCGTGCTGGATTCAGGTTCCGAGATCATCGCAATGCCCAAGCGAATCTGGGAAGACCTTGGTTTGCCTATCCGCTCTGACCATGTTATGAATGAGCAACGCTGATGCTAGCACCCACTCCACTCTTGGAGTCATCGAGAACCTTTGTCTCGATTTTGGTGCTGGAGAAGTTTGCCTACAGGTGCAGGTGGTACCTCGGGCAAATTTTGATTTATTACTCGGACGCCCCTTTCATTGTTTACTTAGCGCTTCGACCGAGGACCTCCCTGATGGTTCCCAAACGATTAACCTCCGAGACCCAAATTCGGGAAAGGAGTATAAATTGGCTACTCGTCCTTGGACGGCCGGTTGCTTATGCTGTTGTCAGGGAGTTACTTGTTCTAACCATCAGACCGTTGTCGAAATGGGTTTTTAGGCATCGATGATCCACCGAAAGGTTGGGGAGAGCCCTTGTCATTGTTTTCGTATTTCTCCGTCGCTTCCGATTCTATTTCCACTCTGGACTACCAGAGCACATCGGACTCAGTCCGTCGGACTACTTTCGTCTCTTCCATGTTCTCCTTTCTGTCCTCTACGCAATCTTCCTTATCTCCAGCCCACATTGCCGCATTTTCTAACACATTTTACTTCGATCGCATTTCCCACTCTTTTGCTTACAAACCAGTGGCCAAGAAGATTCGTTCTGTCATAGGTCCACTGGACGAAGAGTACCGAGTACTACGCCGGTTGCCGGACGATCCTCTCGCAGGACTAGTACCCTTACCCACTAACCCTCCGGACTTTAGTCCGGGAAAACGCTTTACACAGGAACGCGCTGATGCGCTGGATCTCGACCTGGCCAAGTGGCTATGGCCCGAAGAGGTCAAGCTTACTCGATGGATAGTCCGGGAACACGAAACAGCCTTCGCTTGGATTCCTACAGAGCGAGGTCGCCTCGACGAATGCTACTTCCCCCCGGTAAAAATACCCACCGTGCCTCATACCCCCTGGGTACTCTGGAACATCCCTGTGCCCCCATCTGCCTGGGACCAAGCTATTCAGATCATCAAGGACCGGATCGCTTCTGGAGTATATGAACCATCGGCAGCAGCTTACCGGTCTCGCTGGTTCTGTGTACTGAAACAAGACGGGAAGACCCTTCGACTAGTCCACGACCTCCAGCCTCTTAACGCTGTTACCATCCGAGATTCCTCAGTTCCCCCCTTTGTCGAACACCTTGCAGAATCTTTTGGTGGCTATGCAGTCTATGGAATGATGGACCTTTTCGCAGGCTATGACCAGAGGCCCCTCCATGTCGAGTCTAGGGACATGACGACTTTTAACAGTCCACTCGGACCGCACCGTCTCACCACCTTGCCTATGGGACATACTAACGCTGTACAGATATACCAAGCCGATATGGCCTTCATCCTTCAAGACGAGATTCCCCACCACACTATGCCATTCGTCGACGATCTCCCGGTGAAGTCCGAAGTGACCCGGTATCAGTATCCGGACGGGTCGTACGAAACCATCCCGGAGAACCCGGGCATCAGGAAGTTCATCTGGAACCATCTAACTGTTGTTCATAGGATCCTTCAACGCCTCCAAAATGTCAACACAACAGTTTCTGCCAAGAAATTTGTCCTTGCTGCCCCGGAAGTGACTATAGTCAGGCACATGTGTACGTTTGAAGGACAAGTACCACATGAAGCCAAAGTCCAGAAGATTCAGGACTGGCCGGAGTGTGAAAACCTCACCCAGGTCCGGGGATTCCTCAGAACCTGTGGGGTGGTTTGTATTTTTGTTCGAAATTTCGCTTCTATTTCTCGACCTCTTGTTAATTTGACAAAGAAAGGGGTCCCCTTCGAATGGGGTGCTCCACAACAGGAAGCTATGAATCATCTCAAGGACGAAATCATTAAGTCTCCTGCGCTCCGACGGCTGGACTATACGTCTGGACGTGAAGTCGTCCTCATAGTGGATACCTCGTCTATAGCGGTCGGGTTCATCCTGTCGCAGGAAGGCGAGGATGGAAAGCGTTACCCTAATCGCTTTGGATCCATAAGCCTCACGGCTGTCGAAAGCCGATATTCCCAGGCGAAGTTAGAACTTTATGGCCTATTCCGGGCACTTCGTGCAGTCCGGGTATTCGTTTTCGGAGTTCCCAAGCTAGTTGTCGAGATGGATGCGAAGTACGTGAAGGGGATGATAAATAACCTGGACTTGCAACCTAACGCAACCATAAATCGATGGATTGCTGGGATTCTCTTGTTCCATTTCAAATTGCGTCATATTCCTGCTGATCGTCATACCGGTCCCGACGGACTATCTCGACGTCCTCCTTCCGAGGACGATCCCCTGGAGGAGGACGATGTCGAAGGCTGGTTGGATCAGTCCTATTCTTTTTGTGTCTCACTCCTAAATGACCGAACTTTTCATTTTCCTGCTATTAGTCCGGAGCCCAGTTTCGCTCGGACACAGTCTTTCCATACCCGGACTATCGCTGACATGGACAGCCCCTTATTTACATCCTGTTTTCCCCCTATACCCCCTTCATTTATAGTTACCTCAGTTTTCCTTGTCCTGTTGGACTCTTCGGACTCTGTTACTGATGACGTCCCTATCCCTCAGTCTATGAAAGCCAGGGCAAGGGAATCTCGTTTGCGCCATATACACAAATTTCTAGAGACCAAGTCTCGTCCCTCTGACCTTTCCGACACAGAGTTTCACGCATTTTTTAACTCGGCGCTCAAGTTCTTTCTGCTCCGGGGTTCTCTTTGGCGATGAGAGCCTCATGGTCGCCATCAACTCGTCGTACCGGAAGAGAAACGATACGGACTGATTAAGGAGGCTCATGATGACCTCGGACACAAAGGTGTCTTCACAGTCCAGACTCGTCTTCTCCTGCGCTTCTGGTGGCCGATGCTTGTTGACGATGTTAAATGGTACATCCGGACTTGTCACGAATGCCAAATTCGTCAGACGCAACGCTTCCACATTCCCCCCACAGTCCCGGTCTTAGGGGGCTTATTTCGCAAAGCCCATCTGGACACCATGATGATGCCCCAATCTGGTGGCTATCGGTATATCGTTCAGGCCCGCTGTGCTCTCACGGCTTACCCGGAATGGCGTATGCTCCGGTCAGAGAATGCAGCTGCCTTGGCAGGTTTCATTTTTGAAGATATTCTTTGTCATTGGGGACCACTCTCCGAGATTGTTACTGACAACGGCCCCACCTTCGTAGCAGCCTTAGAAGTACTTGCCGACCGATACAAAATTCGGCACATCCGAATCTCCCCCTATAATTCCCAAGCAAATGGTGTTGTTGAACGGCGTCATTACGATGTCCGGGAGGCCATCATTAAAAGTTCCCCCGGGGGGGAGGTTCACTGGTCTATGTCTGCTCACTCCGTATTTTGGGCAGAACATGTAACTATTATCCGGTCTACCGGTTTGTCCCCCTTTTTCATGGTTCATGGGGTCGAACCACTTTTTCCTTTTGATCTCGTTGAAGCTACCTTCCTTGTACCCCCTCCAGATGATCCATTATCCCTGGCCGGACTAATTTCCTGGAGAGCCCGCCAACTCCAGAAGTGCCAGGACGACCTAGAGTCAATTTGGGAGTGTGTCCTCAAAGCTAGATTCGAGTCGATCAAACACTTTGAGGCCGCTTTCAAGAACCGAATTAAGGACTTCAACTTTCAACCGGGAAGTTTAGTTCTAGTCCGGAACACTCGTATAGAAAAGGAGCTCAACCGGAAGACGAAGCCTAGGTACCTCGGACCAATGGTTGTCCTTCGCTGGACGACCGGAGTCTCGTACCTGTTGGCCGAGTTAGACGGAGCAGTTTCCAAGCTGCAGTTTGCTGCATTTCGTCTCATTCGTTATTACCCTCGATTCCACTCCGATATACCCGTAACTAATTTGACAGATTGCGACGATGAAGAACTGGACAAGTTGGCAAGAGAGCATGTCGACTTCAGCTCTGATCCCAAATCAGATGCTGAAGAGTGGGATTAGTTGAGGAAAAGCCAAAGATACCATATACCATCTGAGTACGATACCCCTTTCCACCCCGGGATTAGTCCGGTGATCTCTGTTTCATCCCGGGATTAGTCCGGAGACGTCTCAAACACAAAACAACCTCTCATTCGATCAAAGAAACTAAAAACATTCATTATTATAAGTAGAAACAACCACGTCTCAAAAATCACAAACACTCCCTCCTTCTCTTGCTCCTTGGACCATTCTGGACTATTTTCGGACTATCGCATCTCATATCCTAGTACGTAATAATTCGGACTTCTATCGCACAAAAGACGCAGCGCCCCTTTTAACTTTTAATTCTCTACGAGTGGGTTTAGACAGAAAAGATGTAAAAAGTAGTCCGAAGAAGACAAGCCGAGTGGGAACCTCGCTCGATCGGACTATCAGTTGGCATAGACGAAAGAAGTTGATCGATGAAACAAAGCCAGGTGGTACCCCGCAAAATTATGATACTTTCTTTTCCTTCTATTTATCTCCTTTCTTTCATTTTTACTTTCCTTCCCTTCGAGAACAGAATTTCGTTTACACAAATACGGACTATTTAACAGACAGGGGCGAAGGAGAGGACTATGACGATGCCATTACCTCACTCCTCCTCCCTTTCCAGCTCCAGCTCCAGGTCTTCCAACTCCCCGAACAACTCTGCCTGCTTCAAATGAAGCTGCAGGAGCTGGGAACGGATGCCCCGAATCCGCCTAGAGAGGCGAGAACGCCTCCCGGTAGCCAGAGAGGAAGCCCCCTTCTTCCTCGTCGCCTTCCCCTTACCTTTCCCTTTCCCCTTCATGGGAACCTCCACCTCTGCCTTGACCTCTTCCTCAGACTCATCCGAGGTCAGCTCGATCACCTCTTCCATCTTGCTGGAGCTGGCCTTTGCAGCGCGACGGACCGGCTTTCCTCCTACAAAACGTTAGAGACACGTATATAGAATCAACCCGGACTCACCCTTGGTCTTCGGAAGCACAACAGAAGGAACCACCGTCTTGCGAGGAGCGCTGCACCCCCCGGTCCAGCTGCACTGGCCATGCTCGCGATTGCAAGGCACACAGGCGACACCCGAACCCTTCCTACACTCTTTGGTGCGACCCTTCGTCACGCAAGCGTCGCACGGCGCCCTCACCTTCTCCTTCCCGGACTGTTGTCGTTTCTTCGTCACAGGAGGAGCGTCCTCCTCTTCCTCGTCAAACAAGGAACCACTCCGGTCCTGCTGCCTTGCTGTCAGTTCGGGTGAATGTACATGGAAACGACGAACCTTCTGCGAGGTTGCAGAGGCCCCCGATGAAGCCCCGCGGACGGCCAGAGAGGGGACCGGAACGCTTACAGACTCTTCCATGTCCATGGCAATTCCCTGCGTCAACACCACCGGAGCGTCGCGTTCCATTTGCCAAGCCGTTTTCCACGCGTTCGTGCAGTTCTCGGCCTCTATTAACTGGTCGACCTCCTGCTCGGAGAGGCCGACGTTGAGATGCAGCAGACTGGCTGCATTGTCTATCTTATTGAATTCGGTCTGGGATCATCAGCTATCACCCGATTGTGATAATTTCGCCACGCACCTGTCTTTCCTCGAACTGTTTCACCCATCCTTCCTGCTCCTCCCGCAGCTGCTCTCCATCGTCAGGACGCGCCATCGCTTCAGCCAGAAACATTGAGGCGGCAGCGTCGAAGGCCTCACGAACTTTCTTGCGATGATTGAGGCCCGCGTCGTTCATGGCCCAGTTGCGCTGGATCTGGTCCCGGATGGAAGACATGAAAATTGAGATGAGATGGAGTGGATGGAGTAGAGAGACAGAGAGTGGGTGGACGTGTCGGACTGAAATATTCGCTCGCGACTTATTCAAACCCCGCATTGTGCTTAGTCAGCACGTCGCTTTGACTGGGGACAGTCAAAATCTAAGTCTCCTGCGGATGTAGAGCGCAGTGCGTCTCTACAGTTACTTTAAGCGATTTTCAGTGGTTTCGAGAGACACTCCTTATCATCTTAGTTCCTTCTGAACCCTTCCTGTCACATCCAGACAGTCCAGTCGATAGTCCGGGCTGCTCGGACTGTGATCGGGAGACTTTATACTTATTTCGTGTCGTTCCATTACGTTCCTTAACCACTCTCCTTTATTTTATCTTGTTTTGGCATATTCTGGACCTTGTTTACATTGAACTTCACACTCTTTCGTTCTGTTTCGTCATTTAAGATTTGATTACATACTTCCTTCCCTTTTGGCTCCGGGAATGCCCAGACTATAAATTCATGTACTTAGTCGAATAAGACAGCTTTCTTCTGCTCATTTCTGACCGAGACCGACCGACCGATTCTTCAACCGTCTTAACACTTCACTCTCACCGACCGCTTCTTTCTGCATTTGCTCCAGACTACGCCAGACTATTCGTTTCAACTCAGACTACTCCGGACTGTTGGGTAACTGCCTTAGGACTTCACCCTAATCAATCCCCTTCTTCCACGAGTCTCTTTTGGGTCGAGGACACTCGCCCTTTTGATCTTTTTCAGTTGGTTTGAACCTGTAGGGGAATTGCCTCTACCTCTTCAACTAACTTCATTGTTTTACATCGGTTTGCTGCTGCAGCCTCCATCAAGGGCCTTGGGACCAACTCCTCCTTCTCACACCTCTTCTTCTCCTTCTCCTCTGCTTTGCAACGCTGATCATGATCAATTAGTGATCCTTCTGCAATCAAAATTGCCTCTTACCTCCTCCTTCACCCTCCTGTTCTCCTCCTTCACTCTTGTCACCTGTCTCTTCTCCTCCTCTGCTCAGCAATGCTTCTCTGCCATCTTCCAGTTCACCTTCTTCTCATTGTCTTCCGAGTCAGTCACCAACCACTCAATCAAAGCTTGTTTCCAATCAAAGTTGTCATCGGATGAGTGAGACATGATGAAAGTTGTGGTTCAAGAGTAACTCCACTGAACTCCTCCTTTTATCTCTTAGATTCAGACTTCACTCATGCTTTGCTGCAGAAGTCCACATCCGACCACAATCAAGATCCACTGCCTAAGGGTTCTTGGCCATTCTAGGGTTCAGGGCCTAAAGGGGGGATACTGTCACGACTGTGACATCTCCACTTCATCTTAGACAACTCTGCCCCAATTATAGTTACCTCCGCTTCTATTCCAACATATTCCAACTCATTTCTATTTAGTTCTAACTCTGACCTTATTATCATGTCATCCCACTTCCTCTTACTTTGTCATCCTATTCAGTACATCTCATTCCCTGTACATAGCCTTACTAATTCCTTTGTCATCTCCTGTGCTCTCCATTCTGTACCACCTCTGCCTTCTAAGTATTTAGCTCTGCTTCATCTGTACTCTATCCCCTTAGTCTGAAGATTGTTTGCATCTTACATAGTTCCTTCTCCTACTCAAATCCATTTCCTATTTGACTTCAAACTCCAAAATACAAGGACTGGGACCAGGCAGAGGCACAGTGCTGCATCATCAGTTGCTGAGGCCAACAAAGTCCTCACCAACCCTGACTCATCTGACCCCACCTTCAGTCGGACAAGAGCAGAGTAGAATAGAACTCTGACAATCTCCTTTTTAGTATGGTTCAATGGATAGAACAAGAAGAACTTACCATGGCTTTCCACATATCCTTGGACTTCAGTAAATGACATACCTGATGATGTCAAACTGCTTGAACAAAACCAAGGCTAACTTCTGTAAAAATCAAAAAATCAACAAAGTTGACCATAGTAGCATCACAACATTAAGACCATGTCACCTACCATAGTAACCTGTCCTTCCTTGTACTCCTGATAGTGTTGCTATGACATCAACTTGAAGTCGACTCCAGCTAGGACCAGGTGTCTGATTTAGCCAAGCCAAGCCAAGCTTATTAGTATCATGTCATCCAGCTAACTCTGCTTGACTAGTCATGACTTTCCACTTCAAGCCAGCTAACCGGTTGCACTTTTCTACTGTTACAAGCTTGCACCATAGGTACTACCTAGTATACAATGTATGTTGTTGCTGTGTCATTGCTGTGTCATTGGTCTCCATCACGTTGATGCTGTATCATCGAGTCATCATTGTCATTAGTTGAGCTCAGACACTTAGCAGTTTGAATGCTACTACACAGCCTACACTCTCAACAGGGACAAGCTGTTCAAGTCTAAGTAAAACACAGTTCACTTTAATACAATTGAGTCTGAGCTATGACAAAAATAACCTCATAGAGTCCATATGTCAATAGTAGCACTGTAGCAGGTGCAAGATAACTACATAGTATTCACCCCTCAAGAAAAGACCTCAACTCACCCACATTGATTGCCATCACCTTCTGTCAGGGCAATCACATCAAAAGCTGCAGTCACTGCCCTGTCACCACTGCCCTCCACCATGAGATCACCAAGTAGATCCTCCTTAACCTCGTTTGTGAGCATCTCAGCCTCTGTTGTCTGCCAGTATTGACTGAAGTTAACTTGATCTTGTTTCAATGAGAACTTCAGTAGTTGTAATGCTTCCATAAGGCCTGAGCTAATGCAGTTTCATTTCTTTGTATTGGTTTCTGCACTAGATGAAAATACACATTTGCAGGGGATGGAGAAAGGTTGGATAGGAAGGTAATCCATCACTATACGATAGATCATGGGGAATCTTGCTCGCTCAAGCTGCATCTGACACCAACAATAAGTTATAATCCATTTAGTACATGATCAAATTGCTCACCTCCCAGAATGCAAGTGGATCCATATCTGGCTTACTGGTCATTATGATGTATGAGCCAAACTCTTCTTCAACTGTTGAGGGTCTGTGTTCTTTGATAGCAGGTGGGGACATCTCCATCACTTCCAGGCCATATACTGATGATGCCAGGTCCATGTATGTGGGTTGAATGGTTGGGGGAGTCTGAGAGGTTGGAGCAGGGTACTTTGCACAATACTGTTCCATCTGAGAAAATACATGATGAAGAACATCAACATCTAGCCTCCAGATAAATATTACTCACTATCTCCAAGATACTTGTTTTGACAGAGGAAATGTCATTTCCCCACTTGCACTCCACCCATGAAAACCATATAGCAGGGTGAACAACTTGAAGCACAAATATAAGTTAGTACTATTGGTATCTAGAAGAATTGTACTTACACATAGTCATGACATAAGTGTTGTTGCCACACATCAGCCTATGATACCGTTCTGCATATGCCATTGAACCCTTCAGTAAGAATCAGACCAAATTGTGGGTTTGTGGTGGATGACAACATGCATTTCCACTGTTCCAGGAACATCTTGTACATGGGTAATGCTCCACTGAGTAAAGGAATTCACTCTAAGGTCATTGTGTGATAAGCCATGGCAGGTGCCTGTAAGTAATTTGTTGGGATTGAATGCATACAATAAAAAGCTATACACACAAAGAGAACAAACTCAATATCTTGTAGAACTTTCCAATGTATTGGTGTCAACTTCTGGATGGTCAGATTTGCGTTTTGTGGCATATTCACTCAAAGATCAATTGCAGTGCATGGAAACTTTCAGATGCAAACTTAATGGTAACTTGACCACAAACCTGGCATAGTGTACATAGGTGGTTGATCATGTAATAGGTAGAGTCCCAGCATGTTCCAACATCATGGAGAAGTTGAACAACAGGGAGCTTCATGGGTGTGCTGTTCTTTGAGAACATTTGGTTTTCATTCCTGGAATCAATGGTTTGCTGGAAGTTCTGTCAATGCTGATCTGAATTACAAATACATTGCACAGTCTCCCTTCCATGCTGTATCAGGTCCTCTTGCAGTGCCCTAACATAGTCTACTTTCTTTAAAACCTGTGGTGCATTACCCCAACTCTTGGGAATGTGCAAAAAATCTGTCTGTGAGTACTTGTTGAGGACATGTTGCATGCAAATATTCATGATGTGAGGAAAGCAATGTATGTGTCATACTTTGGGGTCATATTCAAACTCATGTTCATCCTGTAAGATCTGTGCAAATACTGACAGGGCAGCATTGTTGTTCATAGCATTATCCATCATAAAATGACCAATCTAGTAGCACATTAGTACTACTTGGTGGTAGATAACAAATAGGTTGAATATGAACCTTGTCCATAGGTATCTCTACCCAGTCAATTAGGTAGTAAAGGATGACTCAAGCAATTTCCTCACCCATATGTGCACTGGGAAGGTTGTGGAAGGCAATCAATGCAGTCTTCATCTTGAGTTGATTGGAACACTCACCCAACAAGTCTTGGCTGATCCAGTGGACCATGATTGCAATGTACAAGTTGAGCTTGCTGGCAGACCATATATCTGCTGTGAATGAAATTGCTCTGACAGCCCTCTATAGTAAAGCAAACATTAGCAACCTCACAGTGAGAATGATCGACTACAACCTTCAGCTCATCTTTGAGCTGCCAGAATTTCTTTCAACAGTGATGAAGGATAAGTTTGTGGGTCTTAGTATGATGAGGGATATCAGTATCTAGTAGATCATGACAAAAAAATAAGAGCAACTGATGAAACTGGGGACATTCTATCACGTAGATGGCCTGATTTACAACAAAGTTAAATGAATTATATTAGCAAAGCCTGGGTAAACCAACTTACCTGGTCATCAACAACAATAAACTCAACTAGAAGCTCTTGTAGGGCTTCTATAGAGTATTCTGGGAAATTTGTGGCATTATTGATCCTAGGTTGCACTCCAAAAGGGACCCTGTCATCTTCTCCAGGGGGGGGGGGGTCTTACTGGATGTTTTAGGAGATATGGTATTGTTGCAGACATTGGGTAACATCTTGCTGAAAATGATGGCAATCAGAATGGCTGTCTGATGAAGAGGTATGGTCCCATTATAGTCATCTTTGATCCAAGAATAGGTTTCTTTCACACAGAGCCCAGCATCTCCTCCAGGATAGGTCATTCCATCCAGTGTCCATTCTGTTGGAAGTATCTGCCTGTTCAGAATAGTGTGCAGGTCTTGAATAGACAAAGTAAAACATTTCCAATCTGCTTGACTGTCCTGTGCCAAAGTAGCTTGTGTAGCCTGACTCAGAGCCAATGAAGATGGATCTTGATCTAGGGGTCTGATCACTGGATTTGCTTGTCCAAGATTTATCCAAGTGGTATGACAAACAGTGGTGATAGCTTCTTTCTCAGCATGATGAATCTTGAACTTGTTCCAGATCATTTTCAGTAATGAGCAGATCCCATAAGTAGTCCATTCCACCACCCCACTTGAGAAAGAATCTATTTTATTTCATACATATTACATCAGATATCAAAAAAGTAATCATTTCCACCATATTTACTTACTTTGGGCTTCAGAATCACTAGATGGCTTTTTACTGCCTCCATAACTTGTCCTTGAGACTATCATCATCAAAGGCTTAATGATCTCATTAAAAATGAGCCTTTATCCATGTTCAATGTTAGTATGTATCTCATTTGTCATGTTTGTACACTGCACCTTCCATTCCTTGCTCTGTCTGGTAGTCTTCTCAGTGAGACCTGATATATGTTTTCCACTTGAAGTGAGGTATCAATCTGAGTATTGCTGATCTTTTCATGATACCTTTCAAATGGTAGCCAATCTTCAGTCTCTGAAGAATCTTTCAGCTTAATTCCAGTTTGCATCAGGTCTCGCATGAGTGCCACAGAATGCTGCAGTTATTTGTCTCAGTTGAACATCATGGTACCTTCCTTGGGTCCTGACCCTATGAGACAGCATGTCATAGCCTCAACTTGCTATTCCTTCCACCAGAGGAGCATATCCAGTCAATAAGTCTGCTTCAATGTCTTTCTCATCTCCCCCTCTATATTCATCTTTTAGTCTTGCATTCATCTCTTTCAGTTTCACTATGAATGGTGTCATTAGTCCATTGGTCTGAAAATGCCCCTTGGTTTTCAGTCCAGCCATAGGATATAGATAGTGGGGAGTCATAGGCTGATCCAGATCTTGATCTGCTTCCATAAGTTCTGTTCTGAGGAATAATTCTTGGAGTCTTTGCAGATTGAACAGCATTCCAGTATAGGTTTCATCTTCAATCAGAAGCCTCTCAATGTGGAATTCTATGCCCATTTACATCATAGATGTGGATTTCTTGACCAAGATTGTCCACCAGTTCCAGTACAGCAAGATCTACTCTCTTTCTTTCATCAGCATCAGGTGAACTGAATATTCAGCTCCATGTTTTTCTAGAATTGCTTCATCTGGTACCACTTGCCACTGTGCAACTGGAATGGACCTTTTGACTCATTAGCATGGAATACATTCCAAGATGACATTGCTCTGCTCACTCACTGAATATGAGTAGCCAATGCAAATGTCATGGATCTCATGTTCTAATAACTGTGAAGCCTTTGCCAATGATTGGCTTCTTCTCCTGTGTTATCTTTCTCTGCAAACAGGTTGATTTTGCCCATATCAAACAGCAACAGTAATTGGAACATTGTCTTTCAAAAATAATGAATCTTGCCATCCTTCAACCCCACAAATTGTGGCTGGTTGGACCCATTCATCCCAATGGTCTTCAATTCCTTCATGCAATGCTTCTATGTCTGGCCTCCTCATTTCATGAACTGTTCTTCCTTGACCTCTATCACCACATGACATAATTAGCAAAAGATTCATTCAAGAATGTTATGCACATCCACCAGTGGTGGAAATGCATAACTTTTCATATAGCATTTCCACACACCATGCAATCTGTGTATTACATAATCATACACTCATGTGATATTAGTGAAGTTTGGCATTTGTCCAGGTGCTAAGTCCTCAGGAAAGGTTTCTTGAAGATAAATGTCCTGAAATCCCTGTCACCACAGTTGGTAGGCCAAAAACAATATGATTTGACAGTAGTGCCTGTGAGAGAGTATAGTCTTCATGTTGTTTCCATCCAGGTGATGCATGGTGGCTCACATTCTCTCCATGTCTCTGTCATCCTCCAAAATGTCTTCATTAGTAAATCCTCTAGGAACCATGGCTAGCCAGATCTCCTCTTGCCTGTATGTTCCAATATACAGCATACACCCAGTCAGATCAGACTCCAAGTCTGAATATCTTGCTTGCAAAGTCTTCCCTCTATGATGAAGATCTATTCTGAACATGTAGCTTGGATTTCCACAACTGGTTACCGGGTAGCATCATGTGTAGTCCCTTTCTTTCTGAAACGAGCAGATAATAGTCCAAGAAATGTTCCCTGGCACCCCATGCCAACCCAGGATCATTCTTCTCATACCTCAGTTCTTCATCTATCTCCACTGGATGTTGACTTCTCAGCCTTTGCATGCTAGTACAACTGTGTTTCCTCTCATATTCTGCACATATCAGAGCTATCAGCTTCACTTTCTTTGGAAATTGATCATGAAATCCTTGGACTAGCTCAGCAAGCTATGATCTCCTCCATGTTAATGCTGAGCTCAAGTTCTAGCAACAACAAAGCTCAAGGAGGATCTCACAAAGAGTCATGTCACTTGAGTAAAGGTTGAAACTGGAGGAGATCTCTTAGTCACTCTTTCAGACTAAGGTCACTAGAATACTGAGCTATGATTGCACAGAACTAGCTTGGAGTTACAAGTACAACAGGTATGGGTTTTTATAAGTATGGAGAGGGCACACAGACCAAGATGAAAATGGAAGGTATTATACATGAGGCAGAAAAAAGGGATGAATGCCTCATGTATCTGAAACAACAACAGAAATGAAATGTATGTGTTGTTGAAATGCATACTGAAACAATGGTGAAACAATGGCAGAAATGAAATGTACATGTTATTGAAATGCATAGTGAAACAATGGAATCATTCTGGGAGGCAGTAAGAAGAGACAGATGAGAGGAGAAAGAAGACAGATTCAGTGAAATAAAAGAAGTGTATGACTTGTTGATAACACAACTCCACACTTGAACCTTGACTGTAACTTTACCCCCTTCATAGAGTGGAGCCACTGGAACCACTAACATTCTACACTGAATCTCCACAAGTGTTTCATTCAATTGCATCAGCAACATCCTGGTCCTCCTGGTCGGGTGGTTGATAATCCTCATCATTGTCTGGACAGTTCCATTCCACATGACCCATATTGGAGCAAATGTGGCAGGTGGGGAAGGCCAGGCAGTCATAACCAGGATGTCTGGTTCCATGGCAGTGGTCACAAACATAATTGGGGCAGTTGCAGTAATGATGACATGCTGACATGCTGACAGGACAGGGGAGAGAGGGAAGTTGTGCGGTTGAAGGAGAATTTCCACAACAATTTTGTTTGGACTGGTAGATTGTCTGGGAGCAAGGAAAGCCATCCATCAAGTTGTGGTAGAGGAGCCAGAAACAGGGGGAGGATATGGTTGCATTGGTGAGGTAGTGATGGAGGAGCATTCCTGATGACTGCACCTACTGCAGAAGGATGAAGGAGAAGATGATGTCATAGGTGTAGAACGATTGGTCAAGCATGGAGTGATTGAGGGGGGTCCACCTGATTGGATGGCCACCTGCCTAGGAAGGGGCATTGATGTTGACAGGGGGCAAGGTGGGGGCTCTGATATGTCTGCTTGGAAAAGGGGGGAATGCATTCAGATAACAGCAGGTTGCTTCCAAGGCATAAATCTCTTGTTGTGTAGTGGTTAAGGACATCCACCAAGGACACATTGGATCCCAAAGATGTGCAGGGTGGATGGTGGGGATTAAGTCAGGGAAGTGAGAATGCTGGAGAGATTCAAGGATGAGAGGTTGCATTTCATTGAGGGAGGAGTTGATGACTCCAGAGGGTACAGTAGCTGAGGTCTGCCAGAGAAGGCATCATGAAGGTATAGTGAGAGGTAAGCATAACTGTGATAGAGTTTTATGAGGGTGAATAGTAGGTCAAAATCCTCAATGTCCCTTTTCCACACTTGTCATTCTACTAACATGATGAGGGCGGGATCCTCCAGGATGTGAGTGAAGAGAGTGTTCTGGATAGAGCTATCAAGAAGAGCTGGTACAATTGTAATGTCAGCATATTGATCGCTAGGAACTGATGGACCACTAGTGCCATTAGGATCAAGAGGGCCAGGAGGAGGAGGTTGAGATGGAAGAGAGGAAGGAGTTGCATGATAACTTGAAGGATTTGATGGAGTAGGGGTGGAGGACAACATTCACCATGAATGGTGGCAAGGGCAATAAGAGAAACAACAAAAATAAGAATAAGTTAGACAATGATTGGAAGGAACTTTGTTAAGAAAACAGAGAGCAAAGTGAGAAAATGGTTTGTGCAGTTTGAAGTCAAATTTTATTTTAAGCAGGGGTGAGGGGGGTGAGGCGTTATAGAGATGATTGGGAGTTGTGAGGATGGGTGAGTTTATAAGCTCATAGGAGAGGCTTGACATTCTGAGGTTCACTAATGTGCACTGACTTCAGAGGATGAGAGTTCCATGCTCCAAAAACCATGGCATAGCCCAGCAATGACTGTTTTGAAGCTCTTAACAAGACCACTCTGTCTGGACCTGAGCATGAAGCTTCTCTACAATCTCCACCTCAGTGCAGCTTAGCAGGGGTTTCTTAGTGGAGGCAACTGTCATTTGGATACTCATCATTATTTGATTGAAATATACTTGCCTTTTCAGATGGTTGCCTATTATCCTTGCTTCTTAGGTGCCATGAGGATAGTAGATTCTGTTCCTTGTTGAACTGAGAGAAAGGTATACTACAGCATGTTAGTCAGTGTAGTATCAAAGATACAAATGTAAGTGGTAGTGATCATTCTCACTGTGAACTCCAGTGCCCCCAGATTTCATCAGTTAGTGGTTGTAACATTCCCATCAAGCACTTCACTTTCAACAACATGTAACTCAAGAATGACAAAGACAAAGACAATGGTACACAATTGCACAGACCACAAACTGATACCAAAACAGAGTCCTGGGAGAGCTTAGGCAATCTTTGACACAATATCAAGTACTCAGGAACAGCTTGCTCCGGACATTTCCAACACCATAACAGATCATGGCAGTATATCTTGGCTGTGAGGGCGTTGCTTTGTTCGAAAGTAAGAATAACAGGAAGACATTCAACAGATGGCATTGGAAATGAAACTAGTAGTCAATGAGCTATACAAGATCCATTTCTTCCTTCTCATGGTCTAGTTTGTCATAGGGAAGGACAGTCACCACATTCATACTGATGTGCCTTCATTCCAGCCACAACATCGACCCACTGAGTTCATCTGCATGTTTCTTCATATTTTTGTCAGTCTCCCATCTTCTGAACCACCCAGTGACCAGTCTGATGTTGACAATTTTGATGCCACATAACTGCTTTACCAATGTCAGATATGTATGCTCTGGAACACTTCCAATGATGACTTGCTGAGTTCTTGCTCAAAAGCTTGTGGGCAAGAAAGACTGCACATTAATGCAAACAGCAGGAGTGCCTTCTCCCAACAACTGCAACAAGGACAATCATCCTGAGTGCTGATTTTGTTGAGGACCTTACAAGGGAAGGTACCCTTGGGTGCCTTAAGGATGGATCTATTACCCCAAGGTGTTGAAAGCGAAGTGCTTGATAGGTGTGGTACAACCACTAACTGATGAAATCTGAGGGCACACTGGAGTCCACAGTGAGCAACTAAGAATGTATTTTGGAGGTACAAAGAGCATACTGACCTGGAGTCCACAGTGAGCAACTAAGAGCTCCT
>JBBPTK010000177.1:0-23165 GCA_038094135.1 Spongiforma cf. squarepantsii | reverse complement strand
AAGGCTATCGGAGATGCGACCCTTCGCGCGACACGCGTCTTCAAAGCTTGTCCTCATCTCTTACCCATGATCCAGTTCGTACATTGTAATCATGGAACGGCGGAAATATACGCTAATGGCCATCGTCCAGGACCTTAACTATTGTCCTAACGCGCTCTCGAGCTTCGAGACTTATTCCTCGTTTTGCAAGTTACCTCGTCAAGATGCCCAACCTTACCACCATTCGAGGTGCGTGCTATCTGATGGGTGGCCCACAACTTCAACAGTCTCACCTGGTGCAGTACTATACGCGATCAGAGCGGCCCAGAACGCGATTAAGAAAGGATTCCAAGGTCGACAGTTTCCCTCCGTGCGGAAGATATTTCTTCCCTGGGAAGCACTCGACATTATCCCGAGTTGTCCCAACGTTGAGGAAGTGATAGACATATCAGGATACTCGCATCCCAGAATTATTGATTCTCTTGTCGAGGGAAACTGTCGCCGGTTACGCGTATTAAGGGGTGTCACTCCATATCTCAACCGTGAGTCCCTCGGTTTTTACTCTACTGCAATGTTCTCGGTTGTGATCAGTGTTGATGGACAGCATTGGTTGGGTTACTTCCTAACTTGACGTACCTCGAGGTGCTGGCTAGTCCTGGAGTGAGTCTTCGATTGCATTTACTCAGCATATACCATGCAGTAATGCTGTTTTTATAGTGTGACATGGGACCCTTGGCGGGCTTTCCCCTTCTCGACACCGCTGAAATCGCAATCGCTTCCCTCGGGACGAGTTCGCCGCTCGTTGAAAGCATAAACACCCAAGTATATGCCGCGAAGGCGATCTTGAAAGCAAGCGCAACAAGTGCTACAAAAAGGTTGTTCGTAACGAAATGGCATTGCGGAACCAAGGTACGCGAAATCGTCGAGGTGTGACCGCCCTGGATGTCTGCCCCGCCGTGGATCGCTTTCAATGAGAATGCCTGAAATTCAAGGGAATGTTGTCTTGGTCTTTGGTACACAATGAGGGTTCAGCACGGTCGCAAAGTTCACATCGGAATTTGTTTATTAGCGCATCCCTCACTCGAATACCTAGCGCCGCTGAGCATGATACGAGTATTCTTTTCTGAAGTCATTTTACTGGATTCCAAAATTGCTCGTTGGTCTTAGCATCAGCCTCACCTTCTCCCTTGCACGTAACCTGAACCCTTCTTGGAGCATATTCGAGTTGACATCCTGCCTGGGATACTCTCCCACTTACTTACCCTCACTGAGTGTCATACCTCGCTCGAGGGTAACTCCATCCCTTCTGTCACTCATGCTACGGGAATGCAGTGCAACAGTTATTCCAACATGTGGTACCAAGAAGCTAGTAACGACGTGCTCGATAGTTCGGACCCATGTGTAGCTCGAGCGAGCTCAATGATTCTCCCCATGACGTTGTCTTTGACAGCGCATCAAATGGAGAAATTGTTCGAGACCCGTCACTACACCCTTCAATGCTCAAAACAAGCAAAGCCCACTTGTCGAGTTCTAAAAATGTAAACACGAGCGAACTCGAAGATCGGAAGGTGTCAGTGAATGCCATGAACTATCTGTTTTGCAAAGTCATGTGCGATCTTCGTCTATATGTGCGTGAGTTCATGAGCTTCGTGCTACGTCAACATCGTCTCCGTCTGTGAAAATCGGGAAATCCCACGTCCACATACGCGCACATCTGCTCCCCGTACCTTATCGTGAGCCAAATCAAACCAGTGCATCCACACGTTCAGACCAGCCAGAAAGAATCACTAAACAGAGACACACTGTGGCCCTGAACGGCCAGTAAGTACTGTATGAACGAACGTGCGGAAGCCCTCGCCTGTAATGCCATGGTTCCCTTTGCCATTTCAGAAAGACGAACGTAAAGCGTCGTAATACATACGTAGTCTGGTCACCAGACTAATACATACGTACCAGAACGAGACAAGTGTGGGAAGGAGTGTTCCTTGGGGCGCCCGCGTCAAGGTTTCCTCGTGTTTCAACGTTACCCCCCCAATCTTACCACTACTCGCCGTATTTACCATCTTCTTTTTCATAGTGACGCATGAGCTCAACAGGCTGCATGCTATCATAGTCATTGGCGCGTTGACCCATCTTCGCACGGTCAAGAAAGCATACCATGGTCCATGGTCGACGATTCCTTCTGTTCGGAAGATCTCTCTGTTCCCACGAAGCGTACAATGTTATCGCGCGTTTCCCGGACCTCAAGGAAGTGATCAACATATCGGTCAAAGCAGATGGAATTGTCGAATTCCTTGTCGAGAGTGACTGCCGCCAGGGGCAGATACTGAAGGGCGTGATCATTACACACCTCAGCCATGCGTTCCTCGGTTTTGATGTTCTGAATATGATTTGGTTTGATTTAGAGCATGAGTTGGGTTGCTTCCTAACTTGAGGCACCTCCAGCTGAGCTAGTACGCTGTGGCTGTACCAAATTTAGCCGAGAGTGAGTTCTCTCGAGTGCCACTCATTCGGCGCGTGTAGTGTGGTGATGAAGAACTTTGTGCCTCTTCGAAACGAATTTACCGATGGTTCTATGCACAGATACCCGAGCAAACGAGGTGAAGGTAATTTTGAAGGTGAATGTGTCAAGCTCTGACAAAGGGTGATCGTGACGAAGACCATCAACGATAGCAGGGTCGATACGGACTCTATAATCGTCTCGCTAAAAGTCATGAAGGTGTGATGGCATCGAATGACAGCTATGGCGTCGAGTTGAATTACCTGCAAAATGATGATGATTTCCCAAGGAAACGTTGTCTTGATGGTGGAATCCTGGTTCAATGTAGCTATATGTATTCCAAATTTGTTATCAGCTCTCGTTCGCTTGACTACACACTTCACGATTTACATTTCAAGCAGCAGGAAACGTATCTTTGATCACTAATATTGGATCCCAATTACAGAGCATTCAATGAAGCAAATGATCGGGGTCCTGCTCTTTGGGATGATAGACAATGCACTTAGAAGTCAAATGTTTTCTTGCAGCGCCTGAACCGCGGAGAGACTTCATAATGCTCATCGGCAAAGGTGGATTGAGAAGGTGGTGATGAAGTCACGTAACCATAAAGTTCAAACTGTTCAACAATAAGGTTAGGCCATGGCACAACGCACTCTGGGAAACGCCAAGTGCTGATTGTTCATTGTAACGTTAACGAGGAGTGGGATGTTATACTTAACAACCATCACCGTAGAATCACCCCAGAGCAGCTTGGCGACAGTGTTTCGTCTTGATAAATTACATTCACCCTTAATCATTTTTTCCCGCGCACCACAGTCGAATCGAGAGGATTACGACTCACTTACGAACGCAACTACCTTCATATCATTGGATTACCTATAGGATATCAGATGATAACCACCATCACCGTAGTATTACCACAGAGGCAGGCGGTGGCAAGGGTCTGACGCAGGTAAACCAATCCTGATCCATTTTTCCCTATTCAGCTTTGAAACTTGAATGATGAGAAAATGTGTACCTACACTTGGGTTGTGTAGCTGAAGACTTCAATTGGGACGGATTCAAGTCCCTTTGGTGCCGTTGCAGCAACAGGGAACCTTATGCCCTCAAGTACAATTGATATCAATTATAAGCTGCAGCGAGACGATCAAAGTTGGATGTGACCTCGACAGTGTGACGACGTCGTGACCGTCGTTTACCAAGTTCAACTATGTTTTTCCCACAGGCTAAACTCTTTGCAGTGAGTCGACGCTGGTCCTTCATGGTACCTCAGGCTCGCCGCATCCATTGAATAGCCAGAAATTGCGCCCGCACCTCATCACACATTGTCAGGTACGTGGAATCATCGATTCCTCCCCGTTTCGGCTGTTTCTGGATTCACAGCTCCCAGAAGTTTCGCTCTGTGTCCGACTCCGACTGCACGTTCCTCTAATATTATATTTGTACGTACGTACTGGTTTTCTAGATGGCTTATTCGACGGCGTTCAATCAGGGTTTCAGGTGCTAACTTGAAAGTACGGTCGCTCTTCCTCGAGCGTCATGGAGATCCTGCAGTATTTCCTTTTCTGTCTCGTCTTTAAGATATTATGCTACATGCCAGAGAACATCTCGCACGAGTCTCCACGGAAAGGTATCTTGACTTTATTCTGAACCATAGAGACTGTACCAGGTGTAACAATGGGAACTTGTGGCCTGAAAGTTACGCTATAAACATGCCACGATTGCCACGAAAGTTCCACTCTCTTCGCATGAAGTGCCTTGTCAATTCAGTTTCTATGTCAGTGTACATAGCACGGGCGGTGGCATCACGAAATTACGAAATTTGTAGGTGAAAATGAGATACATCCTCACAGTGCTTTAGTCAGTGTGTCCGACATCATCTTCGTGGAATCATGGGTGAGGGTATGTACTAGTCATCTCTGATCAAGTGCAACTGAGTTGTTCACTTAGTATGTTTTCTCCTTCCCAATGTCCCCATAAGCCGGGACTTGAGCGGTCTTTGATCCCGAGGGCGCTGAGCGTCATTATGCCGCGTTTACTATCGGAAACCTGCATTGTCTTCTCCCACTGTAATTCCGCTGCCATCAACCCGGACTAGTTACCCCCAGGGTACCCCCATCGGGTGTTTTGGCCGTCCCTCGCAGCGCTTCTCGGTTTCGTCACTTGCGACTGGTTGCTTGATCACCAATTCAGGACTCGGATCGTCGGATTTCGCATCCGGTGATATATTGCCGCACAAAAATCCACGGAGCATAACTGCTCGCCCGGTACGTATGAACAGCAGCCTAGGTAAGTGACGTGATTAACGCAACTCGGCTCGCCTTGGATACCTCCCCCCTTTTCATGCGCATTTTGTTTTCTTCCACTTTCTGGTTGTTTTGTCAGCTA
This sequence comes from Spongiforma cf. squarepantsii, assembly GCA_038094135.1. Taxonomy (NCBI): domain Eukaryota; kingdom Fungi; phylum Basidiomycota; class Agaricomycetes; order Boletales; family Boletaceae; genus Spongiforma; species Spongiforma cf. squarepantsii. Next base: position 18,298 of record JBBPTK010000177.1, on the reverse strand, counting down.
ATGTGTTTAACAGAGCTGAACATGGACGAACAGAAGAATTTTATCGCTATGATGGGTCGGACGTTCAGTCACTCTGCAATGGACAACATCACAATGAACGTGCAGGTGCTCTTTTGATTTTCATTGCCTATGAATATAAAACCATGGTCGTTTCAGGAACTGTCCACCAGTGATAGTAATTAAAGGGCGTTCACCATTTGGAAGTTAGTAATCATTCTTTCACAAAATCCTGGAACTGTTCCTCGATTCGGGCGTAGCTCGATCATTACTGCACCCATGTATTCGTTGTCACGTTCACAGGTTGCGATGCCAGGGAGTCAAGGACCAATAGCGTGATTCGAACTTCATCGGTATCAATCTTCCTTGTTAGGAATTCAGGAATGACTTTTCCAGGTACCTGTGCTCCTACCTGCATAGTATGTTGATGCGAGCTTCCTCGGAGGAGCCCCTGTGTGGGTGGCTTTGTAATGGCACCTTCGATAACCAAGCCCAATTACCACGATGTCGCTATGCTTTCTTTGCGGTATTGGAATACACGAAGTTACCGCACGGGGAAACATTCAAGACGACGAGGGAGGTTTTTGATAACCAACGTTCGTTTCATGGCTAGTTGACACCAGGTACCATCGATCCTTCATACTCCCCTGTGCTCCAAGCTTGGTACCTGCTTGTACGTAGGGGATACACTCAATCTTCCGCTTTTCAAGGACTTTCGGACGGTAATTATAACCACTCATTACCCCTATGGGACACTTGCGATGTAAGTTTCCGTAATGGGCCTGTACTGACACCGCCTCCGTTGTTTCCTATGATCGTGATATGGTGCAAAGACTGGTCTCATGTCATCAACGCTCAACAAGGGCATAGTCCATAATGGGGATACCGTCTTCGTATAAAAGGGCAAGCAAAGATCCTCTTGGTCTTCAGCAAACAGCTCTCATATTCAATCCTCTGCTCTCAAAACCCACTTGAACTACTTCGTCATGCGCTTCTTCAGCCTTCTTCCAATCCTCACCCTCGCTGCTGTCGCGGCTGCTTTGCCTGCAGACCTCGAAGCTCGCGGTGGTGGTCAGTGCAACACGGGAGACAACTACTGTTGCAACACTACCCAGGATGTGAATCCTTGTCCTTACCTTCCACACCTCGAATAATTCACTGATTCGTGTCTATTCGCTGTACAGGCTTCCACTGTGGACCTTGGTCAACTCGGCGGATTGCTTGGCCTTCAACTTCCCCCCATCACGGGGCTCGTCGGGCTGACCTGCACCTCCATCCTCAGTGTGCTCGGTGGCAGCTCTTGCAATCAACAGCCTGTGTGCTGCACTGGTAACAACTTCGTGAGTTCATGTCACGTGCAGGTTTCATCAATAACTGACCAGATGATCACTTTCGTTGTCTTTTATTCCCTTACGTGATTTCTCTCCATTCAGTCTGGCCTCATTGTCGTTGGCTGCAGTCCCATCTCTCTCTAAGCAAAGAAAGAGCAATATGTCTCCTTTCTGAAGCAAGCTTTGGCGTGTTATTATTTTTTCTTCAAATTGTCGTAAATTGTCGTAAGATGTGGAATCTTTCAGTGAAGCTGCATTGGACGGCGGACTCTTGGGGCGGTTCTTTCTCAGGGGATGGTCGTCTTTCAGTCAAAATGTGTGCAGTGGACTAGGTAGATCGAATGTCTTGTCGATTTATTGACATTAAATATATATACTTGTGGTTGGCTGCCTGTCCGAGCCGGTGAACGGTGCTCGCATGCTCTGATGTTGTCAAATCTGACCTCAGTTTCACCTCTACAAGTGACACTATAACGGTGCGAAGGAAATCGATGCTAATTGATGAAATGGTTTGGTCCATTCACATGAACTTTTGTTAGAAAGGAACACCGGCATTCGACAGCCAGTGTCTTTTGCATTTGAAGGAGACGAGATCTTTGGATGAATCTGGTGGTGAGAATGCTGGATCGATTGGCTGATCGATGATCGACTGATCTTACCTTGCTTTGAGTCTAACTTAACTAAATAATACTACGTATTTACATACTACTAGCCAATGGTAGCTTCGATCAAGGGTCCGTACAGCCACTGTCGTTACCCACTCTCGTAGCTTATCCTTCCAATCCGGAGCCTCCTTAGAACCTATCCCGGACGACATCCTGCACCGTGCACAAGTCCCTTCAACCCCACACTTCCCACGTCTTGCTCGAAGGTTTCAAAGTGATCAGACATTTATAACGAGCCCGCCCGTACGCCTATGCTTCGCGCGTTCTCATGGATACCTCAACTCCTGAGGTCACGGTGGCGTGGCGCAACGTTGAGAATAACTTGAGATAAGGTACCAGTACTTCATGATGCGCACCATGGAGATTTGTGATGTGACTCGATCACCGCTCCCCGAAGTTCCGCTGAGCGCTCTGTGTCCGACTCCGACCACTGCAATACAATGAATAACACCTTTGTACGTATGTACATACTGGTTTTCTAGACGACCTTTTTGACGGGCGTTCAATCAGGCTTTCAGATAATAACTTGTCAAGATTCAAAAACGGTCGAGCTTCCTCACATGCCATACAGATTCGTTCTTAGGAAGTTAGGATATTACACTACACACCGGAGAACATCTCGCACGAGTCACCGCGGAAAGGTATGTTGACTTTGTTCTGAACCATAGAGACTGTACCAGGTGTGATAATAGGGACTGCGTGGCCTTAAAGTTATGCCATAAACATGCGACGAATGCTCCACTCTCTTGGCATGAAATGCCTTGTCAATTCAGTTCTATTTCAGTGTACGTAGCACGGGGGGTGGCATCACGAGATTATGAACTTTCCAGGTGGAAATGAGATACTCCCTGTGCCTCAGTCAGTGTGCCGGACACCGTCTTGATGGAATCATGGGTGAGGGTACGTACTGATAGCCCTCTCTGATTGAGTGTAGTAACTGATTTGATAAAGACTTGGGCGGTCTTTGATCCCGAGGACACTGAGGTCATTATTCCGCGTTGTTCGGGCATCCGCATCCGAGTCTTCTCTCACTGTAATTCCACCGCCATCAACTCTAGTTGCCCAGAGTACACACACAGGTATTTTGGCCGCCACTCGCAGTGCTTCTTGGTCTCGCCATTTGCGACTGGTTGGTTGATCACTAGCTCTAGACACCGATCGTCGGATTTCGTACCTACCCATATATTGCCGCACAAAATCCACGGAACGTGACTGCTGACCTAGTACGTATGAACAGCAGCCTAGGTAAGTGACGTTATTAACGCAACTCGGTTGTCCGCCTTGGATGCCGTCCCCTTTTAATGTTCCATTCCTCTTCTAGTTGTTTTGTCATCTGCTCTGTTAGAGCTGAACGTGACGGGCAAACAGCGGAAAGAATTTTATCACTATGACAGGTCGGACGCCCAGTCACTCCGAACCTGCAATACAATACACGTGCAGGTGCCGCTTTCGATTTTCTTTGTTTATAAATATAAAACCGTGCTTGTTTCAGGAACAGTCCATCGATGATAGTGACCAATGGGCATTCACCATTTGGAAGTCAGTAATCATTCTCTTTTGAAATCCCGGAACTGTTTCTCGATTCGGGCGTAACTCGATCATTATGGCACCAAGGTATTCGTTGTGACTGTCACACGTTGCGGCTATTGGTCCCAACCCGAACATCATCGGCATCACTCTTCCTGGTCGTGGAATTCAGGCATGACTTGGCCAAGTACCTGGGCTCCTCCTACCCGAGTAGAATGTTGACACGAACTCTTTCCGAGAAACCGCTGGGTACGTGGCTCTGTAATCGCACCATCGATAACTGAGCACGATGTCCCTATGGTATTCGAACACAGGAAGTTGTCCAGCCGGGGAAAATTCAAGACGACGGAGGTTTTGATCACCAACGTTCGTTTCACGGTTGGTTGACACCAGGTACCATCGACCCCTCATGCTCCCCTGTGCTGCCACCTTGGCACCTGTTTGTACGTAGGGAATGAATTCAATCTTCCGCTTTTCAAGGACTTTAAGACGGTAATTATAACCACTCATTACCCTATGGGACACTTGCGATGTAAGTTTCCGTAATGGGCCTGTACTGACACCGCCTCCGTTGTTTCCTATGATCGCGATATGGCGCAAAGACTAGTCTCGTGTCATCAATGCTCAACAAGGGCACAGTACATAATGGGGATGCCGTCTTGGTATAAAAAGGCAGGCAAAGATCCCCTTGGTCTTCAACAAACAGCTCTCATATCCAATCCTCCGCTCTCGAAATCCACCTGAACTACTTCGTCATGCGCTTCTTCAGCCTTCTTCCAATCCTCACCCTCGCTGCTGTCGCCACTGCTTCGCCTGCAGAGCTCGAAGCTCGCGGCGGCGGTGAGTGCAACACGGGACCCAACTACTGCTGCAACACCACCCAGGATGTGAATCCTTGTCCTTACCGTCTACACCGCAAACAATTCACTGATCCATGTTTATTTGCTGTACAGGCTTCCACTCTGAACCTTGGTTACCTCAACGGATTACTCGGCATTACTCTGCCCCCCATCACGGGGCTCGTCGGGCTGACCTGCACCTCCATCCTCAGTGTCGCTGGCAGCACTTGTTCTCAACAGCCTGTGTGCTGCACCGGTAATAACTTCGTGAGTTCATGTCACACACAGGCTTCATCGACGACTGACCGGATGATCACTTTTTTTGTTCCCTCACGCGATTTTGGTCCATACAGTCTGGCGTCATTGTCGTTGGCTGCAGTCCCGTCACTCTCTAAACAGAGAAAGAGCAACATGTCTCCTTTCTGAGGCAAAATTTGGCGTGTTATTTTTTTTTTCTCCGAATTGTTGTAAGATATGGAAGCCTTTGAAGCTGCATTGGACGGCGAACTCTTGGGGCGGTTCTTTCTCAGGGGATAGTCGTCTTTCGGTTACATTGTATGCAGCAGACTAGGCGGATCGAATATCTTGTCGAAGTATTAAACATTAAATATATGTACTTGATGGTTGGTTCAAGGTTGCATGGCCCGTCCGAGGCGGTGGTTCGAATGGTTGTCAAATCTGACCCCAGTTTCACCTCTGCAAACGACATTGTAACGATAAGGAGGAAATCGATACCAAATGGTGAAATGGTTTGATCCATCACATGATCTTCTGTATTTTCTGGCTAGAAAGGTAATCACTCCTGCATTTGACAGCCACCGTTTTTGTAATTTGAAGGAGACGAAATTTTTGGACGAATCTGGGGGGAAAACACTGGTTTGATTGGCTGATCGATGATCGACTGATCCTCGTGTCTACCTTGCTTTGAGTGTAACTAACTAAATAGTACTACTATCCGAATCTCTATGATAACTCCGATCAACTTGGGGTCCGTACAGCCACTGTTGCTACCCGCTCTCTCGTACTCGCTGTCCTGGATGACGTTCAAAGCCATTCGGATATTTCTGACGACCCTGCCAGTACTCCCATGCTCCACGCGCTGCCACGGACATCTCGACTCCTGAAGCCACGATGGCGTGGTGCAGCGTTGAGATAAGTGGTGTCAGTGCTTCATGAGTCATGACATGTGCCAAGGAGATTTTCGACGTGACTATTGTTGCTATATGCCTATGGCTGTGTTGCTGAGAAGCTGCACTGATTAATCGTCTTCTAGTACAGTAACTGTCATTCTGACCACGTATCGACCCTCCCTAAGCTTTTCGTCATTTGAAAACTTGTATTTCCGGATCCCTAATCTGTCCACCATTCATGCGGTTGACTTTTTTCGTAGGAGCACACGAGCTCAGCAGAAGCTTCCGTTATAGTACCATCCGTGTTGCGTGCAGCAGAGAACGATCAACAAGGAAGATCTATGGTTTCCCTCCATACAAAGGTCATTCTACCTGTACTCACGCATAGTTTGACAGTGTTGGTTGAATTACGTCACAACTTGAGGCATGTCCGAGTCCGATTTACTTGGTGCGTAACATTTACAGTGATGTTTTCGTAGTCAATCATACAACGCTCTGTAGACCCTATCTCGACACCATTGAACTCAGAACTGGATTCATCCATTTGGAGCAAGCATCAAGTCTTTACAAACAACTTTTTGTTCAGGACATACTTATCAAAGCACACCACGTGAACTAACTCCCCTCCTTTTTTCAAAAGAGATAGGACCAGAAATTGTATCACCGTCCTTCATTTTCTTCTATGATGCACGACGAACGCTGAGGCCGAAGCTGCTTGTTCGCCAGTGCGCAAACATCTTTTCATCTCTTTTCACGAATTCAGGGGAGTAGCCTAATTTGCACTCGCACCTCATCACAACTTTGAATGTCACACTGAGAGCCAAATGGTAGGGTATTCCTAAAAAACGCCGCCGGTGCAGGAAGTGAACCTTCTTCAATTTCCGAGTTGATAACATTCACGAAGGTGCGACGAGGTGCGGAATGTCTTTTGCTCGTCCGTACGCGTAATCGTACATACCAGCGGGCATGTATGCGTTCGTGTGTCAGGGCTAGACAGAAGGTGCGCATCTGTGGACATTGTCGGAGAAACTGCACCATACCGGAAGGTGTGATTCCAGGAGATCTCCATCCATATCTTTGACTGATACTGAGAATTCGAGCTGCTGACAATTGGATGTGAGTTCTATCGAATCACTGTCTTTTAGTTCAATAGTCCCAGAGACGCAGGCGTAAATTCCGGGGAGCTTAATTTCTTTAAGTGACAGGGCAGAAGCCTTCCATTGAAAACAAAAAATTATCCGAGATCTGGACCATCGGACTTTACGGAGGGCCACTGATACCTGAAATATCTGGAGAATAGTCCTAGGAACGAAGTTCTTTCAATGCCATAAGTGCACTGCGTAAGAGTAGAGACGGCTAGAAGACGTATGCGTATAAAGAACTCAGGAAATGGGACCTTGTATAGGATCTCGATCTTCAATGTTCGCATTGCAGAAAAGACTCATACGCTGTCAGAGTCAGACGGTGGGTGTGCACGTGCATCTACTAATGCCCGGCCGAGCCTAAAGAAATGGCGGATTATGCTGGATGAGCTAGAAAGATGCAAGAGTGCGTCGAGGTCCAAACTGATCGGAGTGTTTGAATGCCTGTAGGTTGGTCCGGATGCGAACATGTCGATTGATGATTTCGTCAAAAGTAGCTATCAATTCTTCATCATGATGGTTGTACTCACCAGAATCCCTCCTAGATTGGGACAACTAGATCCAAGTGAACGGACGAGACCCCTCCATGATCCGGACAGTACAAGCATTCAAACGGGGAACAACTTAGGGAGGTAGATACTTGGTCAGAATGACAGTTACAGTCTTAGACGATGATTACAGTAATCAGCGCAGCTTCTCAGCATCTTGGCCATAAAAATGTAGCATCGATAGCCACGTCGCAAATCTCCTTGGCACACGTCATGAAGTACTGACACCACTTATCTCAACGTTGCACCACGCCATCTTGACTTCAAGAGTCCGTGGCAACATGTGAAGCACGGGAGTAGTGATGGGCAGGGTCATCAGAATTGTCCGGATCACTTTGAATCCTCCGAGCGAGACGTGGGGAATTTGGAAAGGGGCTCGTGCAGAACCTCATCCACGACAGTAAGTACGAGAGAGCGGGTAGCAACGGTGGCTGTACGGACCCTTGATCGGAGTTACATATACTGACACAACGGCTGCATCAAAATTTTTCATGGCTCTAAATGTTGGTCTAAACGTGATTCCCAGGATTAAATAATAAATTTAGTCCTGGGAATCACATTTAGTTAACAATGCAGACCGAGATTAAATATTGATCCAGCCGTTGTGTGATGGACTAATAGTAGTATGTACCATTTGGTTAGTTACACTTAAAGCAAGGCAGGCACGAAGATCAGTCGATCATCGATCAGCCAATCAAACCAGTGTTTTCCCGCCAAATTCGTCAAAAAATCTCGTCTCCTTCCAATTACGAAGAACGCTGGCTGTCGAATGCAGGCGCGCATACCTTTCTAGCCAAAGGCATCAATTTCCTCCTTATTGTTACGGTGTTACCTGTAGGGGTGAAACTGAGGTCAGATTTGACAACCTCAGACCATTCAGACCATCGACTCGGACGGGCCATGCAACCAACCATCAAGTACATATATTTAATATTTAATAAATCGACAAGACATTCAATCCACCTAGTCTGCTGCATACAATTTAACCGAAAGACGACTATCTCCTGAGAAAGAACTGCCCCAAGAGTTCGCCGTCCAATGCAGCTTCAAAGGCTTCCATATCTTACAACAATTCGGAGAAAAAAAATAACACGCCAAAATTTTGCCTCAGAAAGGAGACATGTTGCTCTTTCTCTGTTTAGAGAGTGACGGGACTGCAGCCAACGACAATGACGCCAGACTGTATGGACCAAAATCGCGTGAGGGAACAAAAAAAGTGATCATCCGGTCAGTCGTCGATGAAGCCTGCGTGTGACATGAACTCACGAAGTTATTACCGGTGCAGCACACAGGCTGTTGAGAGCAAGTGCTGCCAGCGACACTGAGGATGGAGGTGCAGGTCAGCCCGACGAGCCCCGTGATGGGGGGCAGAGTAATGCCGAGTAATCCGTTGAGGTAACCAAGGTTCAGAGTGGAAGCCTGTACAGAAAATCAACATGGATCAGTGAATTGTTTGCGGTGTAGACAGTAAGGACAAGGATTCACGTCCTGGGTGGTGTTGCAGCAGTAGTTGGGTCCCGTGTTGCACTCACCGCCGCCGCGAGCTTCGAGCTCTGCAGGCGAAGCAGTGGCGACAGCAGCGAGGGTGAGGAATGGAAGAAGGCTGAAGAAGCGCATGACGAAGTAGTTCAGGTGGATTTCGAGAGCGGAGGATTGGATATGAGAGCTATTTGCTGAAGACCAAGAGGATCTTTGCCTGCCCTTTTATACGAAGATGGTATCCCCGTTATGGACTGTGCCCTTGTTGAGCGTTGATGACATGAGACCAGTCTTTGCACCATACCATGGTCATAGGAAACAACGAAGGCGATGTCAGTACAGGCCCATTACGGAAACTTACATCGCGAGTGTCCCATAGGGGTAATGAGTGGTTATAATTACCGTCTGAAAGTCCTTGAAAAGCGGAAGGTTGAATCATTCCCTACGTACAAGCAGATGCCAAGCTTGCAGCACAGGGGAGTATGAAGGATCGATGGTGCCTGGTGTCAACCGATCGTAAAACGAACGTTGGTTATCAAAAACCTCCCTCGTCGTATTGAATGTTTCCCCGGCTGGGTAACTTCCTGCGTTCGAATACCGTAGAGAAAACGTAGTGACACCATGGCAATTGGGCTCAGTTATCGAGGGTGCAATTACAGAGCCACGTACCCAGCGGTTTCTAGGATAGAGTTCGTGTCAACATACTACTCGGGTAGGAGGAGCCCAGGTACTTGGCCAAGTCATGCCTGAATTCCTCGACCAGGAAGAGTGATGTCGATTATGTTCGAGTCGGGACCAATAGCCGCATCCTGTGGCAATCACAACGAATACGGTATACCTTGGTGCCATAATGATCAAGTTACGCCCGAATCGAGGAACAATTCCAGGATTTCAAAAGAGAATGGTTACTGACCTCCAAATGGTGAATGCCCATTAATCACTATCATCGATGGACTGTCCTAAAACAACCATGATTTTATATTTATAAACAATGAAAATCAAAAGTGGCACTTGCACGTGTACTGTGAATCTGTGATGCTGTAGATTGCAGGTTCGGAGTCACTGAGCGTCCGACCTGTCAGAGTGAAAAACTATTTCCGCTGTTTGCCCATGTTCAGCTCTAGCAGAGCAACTGACAAAAACAACCCGAAGAGGAATGGAACATTAAAAAGGGACGGCATCCAAGCCGGACAACCGAATTGCGTTTATAACGTCACTTTCCTAGGGTGCCGTTCATACGTGGTAGGTGCGAAATCCGACAATCGGAGTCCAGAGCTAATGATCAACCAACAAGTCGCAAACGGCGAGACCAAGAAGCACTGTGAGTGGCGGCCAAAATACCGGTGTGGGTACTCTGGGGTAATTAGAGCAGTCCGAGTTGATGACGGTGGAATTACAGTAGGAGAAAACGATGCGGATGTCCGAACAACATGGCAAAATGATGCTCAGCGCCCTCGGGATCAAAGACCACCCCATCAGAGAGGGCCATTACATACCCTCTCCCACGACTCTCCCATGAGGATGATGTCGGCCACACTGACTGAGGCACAGAGAGTATCTCATTTCCACCAGGAAAGTTCATAATTTCGTGATGGGCCACCCCCCGTGCTACGTACACTGACATAGAACTGTATTGACTGTCAAGGCACTTCATGCTAAGAGAGTGGAGCGTTCGTCGCATGTTTACGGCGTAACTTTAAATGTTACTCCTGGTAGAGTTTCTGTGGTTCAGAACAAAGTTAAGATACCTTTCCGCGGTGACCCGTGCGAGATGTTATAATATCCTAAAGACGAATCTGTATGGCACTTAAGGAAGATCGACCGTTCTCGGCAGGTTATCATCTGAAAGTCTGATTCAACGCCCGTCAAAGAAGTTATCTAGAAGACCAGTACGTACGTACAAAGATATTGTTCATTGTATAGCGGTCGGAGTCGGACATAGAGCGGAACTTCGAGGAGCGGTGATGCGGACAGCCAGAAAGAGTTTGAAACAGGGATAAATCAAAGACACCACCATGACGTACCTGCCAATGTGTGATGAGGTGCGGGCGCAATTTCTGGCTATTTGATGGACGCGGCGAGAGGCACCATGAAGGACCAACGTCGACTTGGCACACTGCAAAGAGTTCAGCCCGTGTGAAAAACCATAATTGAACGCTGCGACGTTGTCACACTGTCGAGGTCACACCCAACTTTGATTGTCCTATCTTAGATCCCCTGTTGCTGCAACTTCACCCAAGGGACTTGACTCCGTCCCAATTCAAGTCTCAAGATATACACGTTTTCTCGTCGTTCATGTTTCAACGTTCACGTTGAATGGGGGAAAATGCATCAGGGTTGATCTAACTGCGCCAGGCACTTCCCACTGGCTGCCTCAGTGGAGATATTACGGCGATGATAATTGTTATTTGACATCCTACAGGTAATCCGACGACGTGAAGGCAACGAAGAAATACACACACTCGTAACCCTCTCGATTCAACCGTGTTAAGCGGAAAAAAATGATTAAGGGTTACTGTACGTATGACGATATAATGATCAGCTACCACTTGGCATTTCGCAGAGTTGGGGGAACACCTCAGGCCTCAGGCTTCCTCCATTTTTTTTTCATCATACCACGGGCTGAGTTTATCGGCTAACTGTTCGAACTTACTGATTACAGTTTCCCACTGATAGAATCCGAAGCATGACCCCTTCACCACCTTCTCAATCCACCCCTGCCGATGAGCACTATGAAGTCCCTCCACAGTTCAGGCGCTCCAAGAAAATATGGGCCTTCAAAGTACATCGTCGGTCATTTGCTTCATCGACATAGTCTGTAATTGGAATCCAATATTAGAGATCAAAAATACTTTCATGCTGCTGGAAATATAAATCATGGAGTATGTAATCAGAGCGAAGAAGAGTTGATAGCAACGGCGATGTGAACATCGGGTTTGGAGTACATACAACTACATCAAGAACACATCCTCCTTTTGTGGGAAATCCAATTCCATGCCATAGCAGACATTCGATGCATTCACACCTTCACGACTTTGCGCGTCCGTATCGACCCTGCCGTCGTCGATGGTCTCCGTCACGATCACCCTTTGTCAGAACTTGACATATTCACCTTCAAAATCACCTTCGCCTCGTTTAATTGGGCCCATCTGTGCATAGAACGATCGGTAAATTTGTTGCGAGGTACAAGTGCCCCCAAATCGCTCTGATCCAGGTCATGTCGAGAAGGAAAAAGTACGCTATGGGTTTCGTATCACATATACCGTACGCGCGCTGAATGAACACCACTTCAATGAGAAAACTCACTCCGCTGGAGGTGCCTCAAGTTATGAAGCAAAGAGTACTCCACGATTATGTAAGACTGCAAAAGCAGCAAAGCCACTCTCATGTCCCGTCCGACCGAATAACAAACATTTTGATGGTATCCGCTCTCTTGCACTCTTCGCCTATCTTCCTTTTCAATCTGGATCCTCCTTGGAAAACATCTGAGATGATGTCTTGCAGGATATCCTATCCCACTTGCCCGCCCTCACTGAACACCGCACCTTGTTCGAAATTGTTCGGCTTATATTCCATTCACTCTGACCAACTGGTCCATACATCTACCCTCCGCGCTTCGTCGCAGACGTCCAGACTTTTGAGGTCACGTTGCCTTGCCATGGCGTTGCGAAAACTGGAGCTCTGTCGTGCCAAAATGCACCATGCTGATCACAACTTACAAGGCGGTCTCCAATGCGACCATCGCCGCCACGCCTGCCAAAAGTGTGCCCTCATCTCTTGCCTTTGATCCGGCTCGTACATATGGCTGGAAAAGACAGTGCTAAATAACCATCGTGATCTAGAACCACATCTATTATTCTGACACACTCCCAACCCTCCACAATCATTCTCCGCTTGACAGCTTATCTTGCCAAGCTTCCCAATCTTACCACCATTCACAGTATTCGCCATCTTATTTTCCGAGATAACCCGAAAGCTCAACAGACCTTGTTATAGTCATTGGTGGTCACGACTGCGACACAGAAGGGATTGCAAGATCGACAGGTTCCCTCAGCACGAAAGTCCTCTCTGCCGTCTAAAGCCCATGGAATTGTCACAAGTTGTCCTAACCTTGAGGAAGTGGTCAATATCTCGAGAAACTCAGATAGAACCATCGAATCTCTTGTGAAGCACTACCCTCGCTGGGTGTGCGTACTAATAGGTATAATAACCATAAATCTCAGTCGTGCGGCCCTCAATTTCCGTCGAATGCTCTTTTATTTATATAATCAACAGCATTGATCGGGTTACTTCCTAACTTGAAGTACCTCAAGGAGCTGACTACACACGGTGTGAGTTCTTGGTTGGATTCACTGAGCACTTGTGGTGTAGTGATTGCCTTTTCATATTGGGACATGAAACCCTTGGCAAATTTTCCCCTCCTCAACACAATTGAAATTAGAATCCAGTGCATCCACGCGACGACTATACCACTCACGCATTTCGTAGACGTCACGTTGTTAGGGCAAAACCATCATGAAGATGTGGCTGTGCAGAATATATGCTGTTGGTGCCGTCTGGATCGATCAGTGTGTCTTTCAAGAGACCTTGTCTCGATGGTAGAATCCGGGTCCGATGCGGGCGGAGGTAATTCAAACCCGACGTTCCCACTCGCTCACTCTTACTTCATACCCAAGCAAGACGGCCTGAATATTTCTCTTCGCGCAGGGTTCACGGAATACCGCACCTTCAGCGTGTTCGCCCTGTTTCTGGTACATATTTCTGTGCTAGGAGCCAGAGGGACAACAGGACATATAATCGACATCGTCTGGCATGTGAGTGGATGGTGGCAGTGTTACTTTCAGGCTCAGCGTGCTACTATCACCATGTATGTGAGCGGGTTACGAAAGAGTTCTCCGAAAGAAGTGCTACCCAGAAGGAAGAGCGATTAAAAAGACGCTGGTTAAGTTGGCTCATGGATCTGCTCCATTCCTTTCCACATTTCTGTTGATCCATCCGTCCGCACCCTTCCTCGCGGATGTCGGAGATTCCAGTTGGTCCTCGAGCGTCATGGTGCGCGCCATCTTTCATCGTTCTAGTCGGGACGTTGGAGCTTGATGGGCGTCTCGTCAATATTAGCTCTTGGGAAGGGAGTACTACCAAACCCCGTTTGTGGAGAAGTACCTCCTCTTGACGCCATTCGTCGTACACGTCACCTCAGCCATCGCACGAAGAGTCCCTTTCCTGGGTGCTGCAGTTGCTTCCAAATACAAAGACAAGGACCGGCATTCCCAGCGCACTCAGCCTCGCTGCCTACACTTCCCTCTTCATCTTCCTCCCCATCCACGTCTTCACGCACCGACTCTTGCTCTCGCCGATCCTTCGCCCCAGATTTTCGCTGTCGGACAGGCCGAGCTGGACTACGAGTCCGTCAAGACGGCTCTGAGGGCATTCCCCTGGCGCAGTTGGGCGTTGTACGCGGGACTCGTTACGAGCGTGTCTGTACATGCCGTAGAGAGCGTGCACACTTCGCACGGCGTTGCCGCGAGGTATACCCCGGCTCTCATCGCAGACGCAAGATCGTAGCGGCGTCGGTGACACTCCCCGTGCTACTTGGATTATGGACCTTGTCAAAAGAACCCCTATCGGTGTTGTCGTCTTCAGCGGAACGTTATACAGCGTGTTTCTTATCTTCGTGGGTGTATCGGATTTGAAGAACAAAGGAAGGCGCTTGTTTTCGAGCCAATAGAAGAGTAGTCACGGCGGTACGCGCATATATGTGGGTGCGAACTCAATCTGGTTTGTAGCAACATCTCATTTCACAAAAACATACTAGGTACCCAGTGAACAAACAGTGTCCGTCCATGTAATGAATCCCAAAAGTGAGAATACGAAGCTACCGTAGCAATTCATATGATAACGTGTCCTTTGTATCAAGCACCCGATTCGTCATCGTTCATGCAGGCCACGGCCCTTGTTCTGTATCTTCATCCATCATTGAACAATCCCGACGCGCTCATAAAGACAGAGGACGTACTCATTCGATTCAAAGACATTACAACCCACAGTAGGAGGCGTCAACCTCCACTGATGTGACATCGACTCTGCCAAGCTCATATGCCAATCCGCCGGTGAGGGTGTTCATGGCCTCTTCGGACAGATTAAATCCATCGAGAGCCACATCGACGGCTAATGCGTAGATGCTTTTGGACCCGAAGGTGAGGTTATAGCACGTTCCGCACGCGGGCGAGTCCCAACCCGTGACGGTGTAGGCGCCTCCGAGATTGGGGAAAGTGGGGAGGGAGCCGAGGGTGGTGTAGCCCTTGGACATGAGGCCGTTGACACCATTGGAGCACGCGACGGAGTCGAGGGAGAGCGACGCGTCGTCGTACGTGTTGTCGTATGAGAGGCTCTCTGTGGACTGTGCGAGAACGGGGAGAATGAACGCAGATGCGAGGAGGGTGCAGGCGGTAGTGAACTTCATTGTGGACGAGTGGATGATCTGTTCGTACCAAAGTCTGGAAGAGCAGGCGCCGTAGTGGTGAGCAGGGAAGGTGAGCTCAGTGTGTTGTACACCAGAGAGGGGAGTGTTTCCCTTTTATGCGTTCGACGAAAGAAGTGAGTGGTGGTGCATGAAGAATCCTCTTGATCAACTGCTCAATATTGTAGAGTGACTAGAGTCCCCTCCTGACGGTGAAGTCGGACCGTCTTTGGCCAGGTTTAGCCCTGCTCAGAGTCTGTGAAGACGAGGACTGGTCATATGCTGACCGAGCCCAGCCTCCTGATTCGATTCGTGATCGGGGTCGTACATGCAGGTGAAATCCTACGAGAACCATCTGCAAGTTGTTACACGGTTAATGTGCTGGACAGCATCGCCACTCCGACCCGTCCGGCGGTCACGACTCGAATATAACCATCTATATATCCACTCACGAACTTGCCCTTGGTGTGACCACACGGGCCGCCCTGTTCTTATTCCCATTGATGGCCACTTCTCTCAGAACTAGTTCCGGCGCCCGTCCCCGACGGACTCCTGATGCATGCGGCATATTATAATAGATTGTTTGTGCGGTTCGTCTCCGATACTATACTAATACGGCACTATTTTTTCTGACTCAGACACTCTCAGATCCTTGCACGATTTTTTTTTCCTGCGCGAAGGACGCGCAGCGTGCCAACGAAAACATGTGGTTGTTTTGATTTTTTTCTCCTTTACAAACTGACTACAAGCGTTTACTTGTTACTTTGGAACATTGTACGACACTGGGATTCGGAGGTCGGTCATCAGACACCCAAAGGTGACTGACCAGCTCGAGCAACAATATGCTCAAGAAGCTAATGTGATGCAAGCACGGCATTGTCGCAGAGAACGGCGAGATAGACCAAAGTACTACAGCGCAGATAAAAATGTACATTGACGACCACGTTCAAAAATACAAGAAGTCGTAAATAGGTCATCTAGTGTTCAATGCAAAGAGGCTTGTAAAAGAATGCGAATAAATGTGTATTTCCAAAAACAAGACGACAATCGAATGGCCCGGATACAGTCTACCGACCGACATGAATACAGGGAACCCAGGAGCAAAATGGCACCTTGTCCTCATTGCGCAAACGCACGACCACACGATGCAGCGCTTCCGCAGCCTCCCTGGTTCTGGAACCTTGCCATCCCTGAACAGATACTGGTACACATCCCTCGCTACCTTTGGTGCATCATCGTCCTTGATTGACCACATCGTCGCGATGACGCTTCCGTATCCAGCGAGAAGCATCCCAGCAGCCAGATGGACCGATTCCTCCGACAGTTTTTCGTCCGCCTTGTGGGCGTGATAGGCGGATGATGTCGGAGAGCGTTAATCGACGGCGATCAGCGAGGCAGAGGCCGCTGTCCAGTGGGTGATCTGGATCTTGCACACCATAACATGCAAAATGAACCCAGTCGGCATTGGACATCTTTTCCATGACGTCTTCGATGGTACCGTCAGAGTCTTGTAAGGTTATCGATTGTGATTCTGCAGACAGAACACGGATGTGGCCGATCTCCAGCCTGACGTTTGGTAGACTGGATTGACCATCAGTCGATGGCTGGGAAATAGCCACGAGGCGAATATCAGAAGGGTGTCTAGATATGTTTTTGTCAGTTTGAGGTGAAATGGCACCGAGGGTTGGGGAATAGGAAGATATTGCAAAGTCGGAAAGCTTTGGACCGGGGGGAGATGTGCCATAAACGCCGGCGGCGTGAATTGGCAAAAATGAAAAAGGACCGGTCGGGCACCAAATGATACGGGGCATCTTCTCAACTTGAGAAGGTCGAGTCTAAGAAGAAAAAACATCAGTCGGTAAACACTACTGTGCTTCAACTTTTTCATCGGCGACGTACTGGAAAGCCAAGAGCATCAAGAATCGGTCTGACCACGTCGCACCATAGAAACCGCAGAACTAGTTGAATCCTGTCGCAAAGGTAATCCCCATCATCAGCAGGTTCGCCCTCCCTAACAGTGGTATTTCTTCTTGCTTTTTCCTATCACATCGACCTCGTAGTTTCTGGAGGCATCTGCCACCAGGGAAAAAGTAGGTGAGCCGTAAACTCGAAGGTTTAGGATGACAACAGGGAGATACATAATAGAAAGGAGTTACCCAGGGACTGTATGTTAACAGGTAGTTATATTACTTCGTTGATGGAATGTTCGTTTCACTGCTCAGGTTACTACTCCAGGCCCTTCAATAGAGTGCATTGCCATGTGTCAGTTCTTTAGTTTCCTAGTGCGTAGCCCAAGCGGGCCCAAAGACTCTCTCCATAAAGTCCTCTACGGCAATTTATCAAACCGGGGAAGTTGTTCGAGGCTCGTATGTCCTTCGATGTTCAAAAAAGGCAAACCCCACTGGTCAAGTTCTTTGTTACAAGTTATTCTCCAGCAAATTCTACAAATACGAACATGAGCGAACCTCATATATACTCGAAGATCGGAAGGCATCAGTCAATGGTATTCTGCCAAGTAATGTACGATCATTACCTATATCTGTGAGCCGTGCCGTGAAGTTATGAGCTTCGTGCTACGTCAATACCGTCTTCTTCCGACCCTTGTGCATGAAAATCGGGATATCCCACGTCCACATACGCGCGCATCTGCTCGCCGTATCTTATCGTGAGCCAGATCAAACTGTACCCACACGTTAGATCAGCCCGAAAGAATAAACGTGACATAGACACACAAATATCCGAACAAAGCCAAGATACCAGAAATACTGTTAGTTGCGGCGATCCCGATGGTCTCAACGGCGGGCAGACACAGCGCGGAAATGGGCGCTACAAACAACCAGCGGAACGACCTAATACGAACATACCAAGTGAGTAAACAGCAGGGGTGAACATTAATCGTTGATTATCTAAAGTAGGCATAGAATACTTAAACACTTACGTAACGGCAGCCGTGAGCTCAGCACCTTGGTCAGGTATGATGTCAATGGCATACGTTCCCGTCGAGGCCAGAACAAGATCCATCTAGGAGGCGCTCGCCTGAATTCGCGGGACATGCTCGAAAGGCAAAGAGTAACTCACTCCAGCACCGTTGGCAAAAAGACAAACCAGGTTAATTACCAGACCAACCATCCCGTCGACATACGCCGTCGTGAAACCGGCCAGTGTGACAGATACGGGTAC
>JBBPTK010000176.1:0-23191 GCA_038094135.1 Spongiforma cf. squarepantsii | reverse complement strand
GGTGAAGGAAGCTCTCAGGCAGCTACGATGAAGCTTATGCGGTGCCAACGATATGTATGTTCACGAATAACGATGATGTCGAGTCCGAGGGGGCCATCATAAAGTAGCGGTAATAATGCATTGGAACCTTGTAAGTTAGGTTGAACGGATGTAGCCATGGACGGTACAGATAATTTCAGCTGGCTGTACATCTGCAAAGTTCGGTGCTTTCCACTACACAGCTTGACCTACGGCTCAAGGCGACATTTCCAAATCCTCTCGTCTCCTCTTTCCCCGCTGCATGTCAATGTTCTCAAGCTTTGATTCCCACTCCCCCTTCAGACTGGCATACCTCTGCACTCGCCTCTCTTCATTTCGTTCTTGATCCGTTGCTTGACTGTTTCTCCACAATTCATTCGTCCAATCATCAATATCCTTGTATCCGTAGGCATCCTGGGCCTCACGACCCGTAGACTCGTACGCAATCTCCTGTAGTTCCCGAAGTGTGAGGCACTCCAAGAAGGGACGCTCCGACGGTCGAAAGATCTTTGTGATTCGAGGGAAGCGTAATTCGTAGTACTGTTTGAACTGGTCAGGAATGCACGTCCGCGAAAAGCGTATACAAACCTTGCTGCCTGGGCTTTTCGTGAACCCAGCACCGCATAATTCAACCAGAATCGGGGTTCGGAGAACCACCGTCGGTTGGTCCAATGTATGAAGCATCGAGTATGAATACGAGAGTTGATCACGAGACGACTGTCGATGATCTGTAGCCATACGAGATCTGAAGACTAGCTGGCTCACCAGAGATTCGACCGCATCTGATCGTACCCAAAAGTTGAACTCTTCCAGCTGTTCCCGAGATAAGCCATATGAAGCAGTAAAATAAACAACAAAATGGGGTTTGACGTCGGGCTGCGAGGTATGTTTAGTCGCCGATGAAAGTGCGCGTCGATCAGCAACGGAAGCTCACGTTTGCTGTACATTGAGAAGAATTGCCAAAGGCACCGACGTAAAACTTCGTTAGGGTCGAAGGGGGTACTAAGGTGCATTTAGACACATCACCCGATCCAAAGGAGGATGGAACCTACCACGGAGTTCCCTTGCACGATCCTTGTCCCACGAAGCACCCATCACAACAAGGTCGACAGTGTCCCCATACCCAGGAACATAGTCTTTCTTCAGCTATTTCCATCGAATATGAAGGTCAGAAGAACGATCGCTTCAACATGTCTTTATACCTTGACCCATGGTAGTCTCCAGTCACCATATGTGCTTGCTCCTGATTTGAGGACCAAGCCTTCTTGGCTTTCTGCAATGTGTTGTGCCCATATTTCTCGAAGATTCTTGGCAGCATTCTCTGTGCATTGATCCGGGCCACCTGATACGACAAAGCGCTCAGCAATCATAGCCCGTCCAGGTATGTTTCGAATGACACTCTCAAGCACGGAACGCCGCACCGAATACGGCACACTCAGAAGCGATGTACGCCCAAGGAGAAGGATATCAAAAAACACGAGTGCAAGGTGCAAAGAATCCGTCGCAAAAGAATGAAGAGAAGGACACGAATCCCTATTCACCGCACGTAAAAAACGTGTAAAATGTGGTTGGGACTGCTCACAGAGATTGAGATTGAGAGTCATTTTGTCCGCCTGTGGACAAGTTCATGGTGGCACGAGCTCCTTGCGCCGTTCGTGTGACGAGGCCTCGTATATGCCAGAACTCTAACACACCCTTCAACGTTCAACATGACCAAGCCGAGCGTTCCCACTGACCGTCGATAGCATGCCTCTCATCTGAGAATGCCACCATCTCTGCATCTAAAATGATGTCTTGCTCCCCTATTCCAACCAACGCAGCCTTAACTATCCTTCTCTAGGCGTTCATTCCAACGCGAGAACCTCAGAAAGACAACCACCTACGGGTGCACGGCAATGCGGTCCAGGGTCGAGTCTCTCTTGCTTTTGCTAAATATGACAATCTTCGCTTCCCCGTCTTCACAAAACCGAACATGGATCTGTGCCCGCTCGCCGTCATACTTGGTTTCAGCCCAAATTGGATCATTGGTATCCAAAAGTTGCAGAGCATGTAAAGGGCTTCGACCTTTGGCTGACTTGGGGATCTCCACTGGCACACCCCACCGCGGGTGAGCGGTTACGAGCGTACCGCCCGCCTCGAAACCCATCGCAGCCTCATCCAGCCTTGCACGTACTTTGTACATTTTGTTCATTGACCCGGAAGGATCCCACTCCCTCATGAACTGCTCTCTTGTCAGTACAAGCTTGCTACGCGTGTCGTACGCAAGCAGGACCTCGCTCGTTGCAGCCGAAGGGGGTGCGCAAAGCAAAGGACGCAGATCCTTGAGAATAATCTGAGTGAGAAAAGCAGCATCGGTAGCTGGAAGAGAGTCATAAAGAGAGCGTAATATCGACAATTTAGAACGTTTGACGGTGGATGTCGACGCGTTTCCGTTACGAAAGGATAGGTCGGAGAAATGGGACGTAGACGCTAACTCGTCCAAGAGCGCGTCGATCTCTTGCAGGCTCTTGGGTCCGACGGCGTCCTGGATCAATGGGTCAACATGGACACAGCCCAGAGACGACACCCTTGGTAGAAAGATACCTCTGTTCCAGGGACGGCATATTTAATGAGTTCCTCCCCCAAGCAGCCGGAACCGGACTCGTGATTCCAGGCTTTCAAAAGTGTCGCACACCCAGTAGTAAAGACTGTGGACGAATCCAAGCATTGGCCGAGATACTTTGCAAGGAGCGTTTCCTGTAGGCCGAACTTTCTCTGAGCATCGTCTTCTGGGAAAAGGAGTCGCAGAACGGATGCAACAGTACCGCGTGGAAGCGGTGAATAATTTCTCTCGAGAGCTTCTATCCAGTTGTTGACGACGGTACGGGCAGAGTTTCCGGTGGACGTGCCGCCAGACTTGTGCGTCCGAGAAAGTGTCGTTCTAGATGGAATGCCGGCTATTTCTCGCAGCAGAGATACGAAGCTAGATGCGAATTCTTCTAGCGATCTTGCACGGTAGGAATCAACACCACGCCCGCATACTCACAATGAGAATGGTATCTGTACACATTTGACTTCGCTTTGCGGCACGTCCATGTGTTGTTCAAGTTCGCGGCCCTTGAAGCAATCGTTGAGCGTCGGACTAGTTGCTGGCGGTGCTCCAGTAACAACACATTCTCCTTGGCATACCAACTACTCCATCAAGGCCCGCGAGACACTCAGCACCGTGTCCCTCACCCGGGTCCGCGGCGAGATCGAGTCGAGTGGACGTCTGAGTGGCAATAATAGCTGCTATCCACTCTCCGCGTCTATTTGACATCATCTTGACGTGCGCGCACTTCCACCAGATTATTCTTCTCTTGGGTTTCCTTCACTTTGTTCCCTCCTCCCCGCTGACGTTCGACACAGGCACATGCTCCAGCTTCGTCAAGCCAGACTTGCTTTCCCGGATGCATTCCTCGTCGCGAAGCGCACCGACTATAGTACTCGAAGAAGGCCCGTCTGTCAATCCTGAATTCGACGAGGAGAGGTTGAAGGGGTATGATCAACTCAAGAAACTGGGCATGTCCTTTTTTTTTTCTTTTCGTCACCTCACGTCGGCCGTGGCGCTCACTATACCTAGGCCATGTTATACATACCAGGAGAACCCTTGAGCTCGCCCAAATTACTACCGCCACTCCCTCCGCAGAGGGCACGCCGTTAAAGAAGATGCCCGAATTGCAACCAGAGGTCTTTGAAGGTGACGGCCAGGTGGAATGAATAAAATAGCATTAGATGGTCCATAATGTACATTCGTCTTGCCCTTCACACTGCCAGGTCTTTCTGCACGGACCGTTTCCGTTACATGCGATGTCAATGCCGTGCAGCATTCACACCGTGTGTAACGATGATGGTCAGGACGAGATAGCTACTACATGTTCCTACCCCATCCAGTTTGAAGTGCCCTGTCAGACTGCATTCAGGAAGCAAGCCTTTCTCGAAGTAGTACGTCCAATGATGCAACCTCTCATCTGTCGGTTGCGTCCACTGCCCACTG
This sequence comes from Spongiforma cf. squarepantsii, assembly GCA_038094135.1. Lineage (NCBI taxonomy): Eukaryota > Fungi > Basidiomycota > Agaricomycetes > Boletales > Boletaceae > Spongiforma > Spongiforma cf. squarepantsii. Next base: position 19,158 of record JBBPTK010000176.1, on the reverse strand, counting down.
CTGTGCATGCTGTGTTGCACTGGTTTGTCTGCAGACCCATCCTGACACTCAAATCAGCAAGTATATTCAGAATTGTTGGTCTTATTTACACATTGAGGATTTCTTATCAGAGTTGTAATAGTGTTCAAATATCATGGTAATGTAAGTCTATGGTGGCCAAGTGGTAAGCTCAGGAAGATATACACTTAGAAACACACTAAGCATGACAAGTTATGCCATGGATGTTCTAGTCAGAAAAGAAGGAGTTGTTCATTGGTGTTTTAAAGTTCAGTTGGCAACCAAAAAAGACTGGCAACTGGACTGGACTGATATTGGTTGTGACTGGACTGTGGTTGTGTTGAAAATCAAGTATTTTGATATTTGACCTTAACCTTAGCTTGATTCTAGATTGGTTGTATTCTATTCTTCATAGGTTCCAATCTCATGCTATTCACTATTACTAATATTGTATGACAAGGTCATTCTCATACATGTTTCATTCATATATTTAGATGAAACAATCAGAACATTCTACAAGAATATTCTAGACTTGTTTCATATATTCATTTTATATATTCTACACCATACAATAGGAGTTCTTAACACCATTGGCTGGTTATCTTATCATTTCAAGGTAGATATATATACTGTAGTATATAAGGACAGGACTCAATGTCCTCAGTCCTTATTGAGTTTTATACTCTTTCTTCCATCTCTATTGCTGAGACACACAAGTCTTACACTCTCACCCATCCAACCACCATATACTTGCTCTTTACACTCAAATAAGTACTCCATCCTTGAGTACTATCTGTCTCCCTTTTATTCATTGCTATAAAAGATGTCCTACACTTTCTATAGGTTGTGGTTGCATCCTGATTCAAATTTGGGTCTGTCTAATAGTCTAAAATTTGAGAAATTAAAAAAAAAAACTGGTTCAGAAGTTGGTTCAAATGATGAAATATGGATGACCATATATGGGGCCATCCTCCATAATTTTTCCACCATCTTACAAATTTATTTAGATTTAATACCCTATATATGTCTTTACTCAAAATATGGTATATCTCTACTATTAATTAAGGTCAACTCAAAAATTGGTGTTTCACCACAAAATGATCATATCTCTGTGAGATCTTAACTGATTAATGTAAACATTATTGAAAATGAAAGCTATGATGCAGTAGAAAAATTGGTTTGAGGATGCTTCATAATGAATTTGAAGTGGTGAAAGTGGAGTAGTATATCAAAAGTGTAGAGAAAGGTGTTAAAGTTGACCATAGATTATACTATCTGTTTTTTGTAATTGAATAAGGGGTAGGCCTGAGGTAATGTCTGCAGATTATACATGCCTTTCATGTGAATCTACACCCCTCCCATGTGCATGAAAACCAGATATATGTAAATTAAGCATACAACATGCATTTTATGTGGAGTAGGATCCAATTGAAGACCATGCTGAGTGTTGACTGCACTATATTATGTACTTGTGATTTATCATCTGAATAATATTTTGGGCAATGTCTTTGATGCTGGTGATAGCCCTAGAATTAAGTATAGTACATTCAACAGCCTTTCCTAGTGTTTCACCTAGGGAATACCTAATCCAATAAATAAGTTACTGGCACCAACTAAGAATTGTGTGTGAGAGACTATTCATCTGCTAAGTCAATGTTGAAATGATAGAATAGAGCTGAAGGATATAACAATGGAACTCCTACAGGAAGTTCAATGATCACCTCTAGTTCTCAAATAAATAACCTGATGTGTGGTCTTACAGTATCATAGAGAAGGTGGTATGTGAGAAAGCATCTGCTTAGTACAACATTCATAGAAATATATGGAACAAATGCAACTGCCAGAACCATTGAGATGGCTTCTAAGAAACATTCTACACAAGATTGTGAAGAAGTTGATAGAGATCAATTTTCATACAGGCTCTTGTAATTATTCTTAAAAAATATAATAAAGTTAGGGATGGGTTGCTATATCCATATCCATAGTCCAGATCAATTTTGTAAGAAAATGGCAGACAGATTAAATTTATATAGGCAATTATTAGATGTTTTGGACCAGATAGCCAGGGTTATGACAGGTTATGGCTAGATTTAAATCCTGATTTGTCTACATTTCTTGTAAATTATATGAAAAAGTATGATAGTAAATAGATATTGGTGTACATTATGGACACTGTCTGAAGTGTGCACCATATCACAGAGGTTATTTGTACTTTATATTTTTATTTATTTTCATAAGTGAATATATACATTATGAATACTGCTTAAAGTGTGCATGGTAATCTGTATTATATTTTTGTTCCATTCCCATAAGTGAATGTGTACATTATTGTCACTATCTAAAGTGTACACCAATCATAATTTGTATTCTATTTTTTGTTTATATATCTTATGTTTTTTGCATCACACTTCTTATCCTTATATCTACCAAACCAGGTCAGTTTGACTCTATTTGCAGTTGCTACAAAAGAAAGCCTGTGGACTCCAGGAGCATGTCTGCTAGAGAGAAACTGAGCAGAGGTAGCCTGAGGTTCATCTAGGGGTAGTCCCATCACAGTCTCCTCTAGTTAGTCCCCCTAAAAAAAGATATGCATGCAGAATCTGTATGCAATGCATGATTCTTTTGAACCTATCAATATGCAGGCTTAAAACTACAGACAACGTACCAGATTCTCTAAGTCATAAACAATCTCACTCCAAAAGCAGGCATAAGCATGTTCAAAAGCATCTGCCATTGGATTCACCACAGCTTTTGATTATTCTAGTTGCTGATACTGGTGAGCTAGTTTCATCATTTGCCTAAATCTTGCTGCCTGTTTACTAAACAGTGCTGAGGCTTCTTCTAGCTGCATTTCAGATAACCTCATAATCCACTCTAAGATCTAGTCTGATACTACCTCTGATATAGCCACCACTAAGCATGATTCCCACAGAAAAGGGGTCTTGTTAAGCTTGGTTACCGAGCAACTCACAAAGAGTTGCATCAAGGTAATCAAGCAACTTGGTAATGGAACAAGGTTCAAGGTCAAAGTTCAAGGTGAATGGAATTCACAATGATCAAGGGTTTTCAAGGATGGATTCAAGGGAAGACCAAGTAGGTCAAAGTTAAGTTAATACAGAGTAACTACCAGGGTTTATATAGACTTGTGGTGTTACTATAAGGGATAATCTGAAGGTAGTGGTACTGTGGACTGTGGAAGGCTATGTGTGCTGATAGAAGAAAAGAAGTAATGAGGCTGTGGTACAGCCGAGTGAAGAGTGGAAGTTAAGAAGTACACAATATGAAGCAATGAGGCAGTGGTGTGCCAAGCAAAGAGTGGAAATGAGTAGTACAGCCACATAAGAGCAAGAATAGAAATAAAACATAACAGGTCTCTGGACTGGTTTTTCAGAAAACCAGTTGAAACTAGCAATCAGGATGCAACTGTTATGGACTGGTTGCCATCAGTTTCAGTTACAGTTGTCTGATTTTTGCAGATTTCAAAGACCAGTCTCAGTCTAGCTGTCTGATAAGTTAACTGAAAAACTGGACTGGACCAGACTTTAAAACATAATTGTTCATATATACCATTTACTTTTTCAAGTTGTACAGTATGACAAGTTAGGAAGTCATCACTATGGGTCCACAAAGCTCATAATATAAAATCCTCAATGTATAAATAAGGCCATTCTGAATATACTCACTGGTTTAAATGTCAGGACGGGTCTGCACTAGGCACGACAAGTTATTGCCATGTATGTTCTAGACTTCTAATCAGAAAATGAGGAGAGTCCCATTCACTCTTTTGAGTTGTATGGTAAGTTAGGGAGTGGGAATGTGTCATCATTATGGGTCCACAAGACTCACCAATACATGAACCATCACACAAAATAACTAGTAAACTAAGAGTCAATGCATAACTTAAGAGCAGACCGACGGTGTGGGTCTCACCTGCTAACCAAATATACTAGTAGGTGCACTAGTAGGTGCATTAGTAGGTCTTACAACGAGTGTGACTAAGTTGGGTTATGAATTGCTGCTTGAATTTCGGAGCCATCCGAGCACAGCTTAGTACTAAATTAGGGTTTATGGCACATAGTGCAGCGGTGCTTTGTAATGACCAAAAAAGGCAAAAACATCGGTCACATACCAAGAGTACTGTGTAGGGGCTTGATTCCTTGATTCCCTTGCCTTTAGCCCCTCTCACCAGACTTTCTTATCCCTGATAGCTTGCATACAACATGCCCAGGCATTCAGCTTGCCAGAAAGCCTTGAGACAGCTCCAGGAAGCATCTAATATCCTCAATTTAGCACAATTGGTGGAGATTTTGCAGCATCTTATGAATGATACCCATTCTCAGGCTTCAATCTCAACCTCTTCTGGATCAGATACATCATTTATACCCTCAACTAGCTCCTCCAGATCTTCTGATGACTTACAGAAATCTACTGACACAGATCCTGTTGTCTTTATATCACAGGAGTTGGTTAGACTTCAGGCTGCAATTCAAGATGCAATAAGAACTGTACAGCAAACCCATGTTCTTGCTAGGAATATCCCCTCCATCCATGCTCCCCAAATTCACCTTCTATCAGAGTCTATTCCAACTTCACTTTATTTCAACCATAAACAAAGAGTCAGATGAGTCAGAGGTTGTAAGACTTTGGCTTCAGTGACTCAGAGATGGAGCACTGTGCCCTGTCTGGTGCTGGTCCTAGTATTTCAGAGTATAGAGATCAGAGATGAAGATAATCAGACTTGGAGCAGAGGAGGAATAGACTATAAAGAATTATAGTATTTAGACTAAGGAGACAAAGTACAAATAGAGCAGACTTATACTAGAGACAGAGATGATATGAAATAAAGGATGACAAGAGGATGGCTAAAAGGCTATATATGAAGGATGATAACCAAAAGGATGACAGATCAAAAGATGACAAAGAAGAAAGTGCAGTTGCCAATAGACCAGTGACTGAGTCATGTGTTACATAATTGGAATTAGAGTCAGAGGAGAGGAGAGGAACTAAATACAAAGAGAGTCAAAGCAAAGCAGAGGAGAAGTGGAATGATCTAAGATGGGGGCAGAGTTGTCTACAAATGGAGTGGAGTTGTCATGGTTGTGACACCTTCTCAATCATTGGAGAGTTCACCAACCTGCTTTTTTTTGCAGAAAACTTCAGGTGTCCTATGATGTGTTTGTAGGCTTGGTGAAGAAGATTAAGATCCATCCTATATTCCACTCAAGCTGTCCTTGGGATTCTGACATTGATGATTTATCTATTTCCAACTCTATTCTCCATAGACAACAATTGCTAGCTTGGATCCAGCTTGCTATTTTTCTAAATGCTACAGGTCATTATGGGAATGCTGCTATATCACAGGGTATGTTAGAGTGGGCTGGAGTTTCTGTTGGCATAGTCTATATCTGCTACAGATGTGTCATGGTTTCCCTCTTGTGGCTGCATGAAGCTATTCATTTTGATCCTGCCCACTATGATGATGATGATATGGAAAAGAGGAGGGCCAAGAGTTGAGTAGAAAGCAAGTCTATTCCACAATGGAGAGGTGTATGGCACTATATCTGCACAAATATTCCCACTGTGTTTCATGGTGCCTTGACCATGGTGTGTTTTGCATGCACTGTGCTCACTCATTCTGTGCATCATATAATTGTCATGTCTGCCATGCTTGCTGTATCTTTGTTGCACCTGCCATGTTTAGTGTTGTGCAGTCTGTTGTTGCACAACCATGCTCACCATGTTTGCTATGCTGCACACATATACTTTTTTTGAGTGGATGCACACACCTTATTTTTTGGAATTCCAAAGGCCATTATATTTGAGTATACTACTTAAGTTGTATATACATATAGTATATGTAAATACTTGCAGGGATATTGTTCACCTTGAGCCATTGCTGGAGGCCATCCCTGTGGACTATGATAGGAAGTTGTGATGATGACAGATGGCCAGAGTAGTGATGACTTCTCTAGAGAAGAAACTATTGGTGAATGAATTGATTGATCCAGTCACTTCAGCAGTCAGCAACACCCATGTTGGACTCATAGAGCAGTGAAACCCTCAGATGAATAGATAATGGGGATGTCAAAATGATTGATGATCATGAAAGTGGGGAATCCAATCCAGACCAATTGTTGTGCTGACCTTGAAAGAAGAGTGGTTGCCCCAACACTTGCCAAACACCTTGACCATGGTCTGGTCATTCTTCTTGTGAGACTGATGAGACTGGTTGTCCATGATGAATCAGCCTTCCAGGCTTTTTCTGGAGGAGCCAGACACTCTGCATAAAATAGAGAACAGAGGGAACAGGGTATGATGTCTCCTCAGTCTTATACTTGTTGGTATGGGACTCAAAAATCTGCCTTTGAATGAAATTTTGCAATTGTTTGTTGGCAAATTGATGCAAAATTGATCTGGGGAGTTGGGATAGCTAGTCATATTTTGAGGACCTGGGAGATCAAAGAGACTGATAAATGTATCAAAGTTGTCATGGCAGAGACATTGGTTGATGAGCTATGTGAGAAGAAGAGAATAAAGGGTTTTGATGAAATGCAGTGATTCTCAGAGGTACCATTAGGGTCAAGTTTGGAATACAGTACAGAACTCCCACTTGATAGGTCTTATCTTATAGGCTAGTGTGCTCATTCATGAATTCCAGATGTCTGATGGAGAGATGAAGAAGATCATACTTAGTGATGCTGCAGCCTGGCTTGACCTCAAAGCCATGGCTTGGGCCCAGCTTGGGGGGCTTAGGGCCCTGCAAAATTGTGAGCCAGGCCTTGAGCCCTCAAAGCCCCCAGTGGGAGCCCAGCCTAGCCTGAAAGCCAGGGCTTTGGCCCAAGCCCTGGCTCAGCACTGTTGATAGGATGAGAGCGAGAGTGTGAGATGACAACGTCAACATCAGCATGCCAGTCATTATGCTGATGTTGTGGTTGTTGTGTTTGTTGCAGAGCAGGGGTGAGGGTAAGGATGAAAGGAGGGACTGGGGTGGGCCAAGAAAGAGAGGGCAAGGAAGAGAGGGAGGGGACAAGACAACAACATCATCATCACATCATGATGATGGTGTTGTCATTGTGTCACTGTCATGTTCATTGCAGCATGAGGGTGAGGGTTGTTGCACCTTCACCATCATCATTGCTTCATTGTAGTGCAAGGGTGAGCATGAGGAGTGGATGTGAGATGGAAGGGGGGAAAGGGGTGAGATGATGACAACAATAATAGTGCAATGCAATGACATTGTTGTTGTCATTAACATCATGTTTACTATTGGAGGGCTTGGGTGAGGGGTGGAGCTTGAGGGGCAGAGAGAGAGAGAAAGACAGAGGGAACAAAATGTGACAACAACACTATCATGTCATCATCATGTTCATTGCAGTGTGAGGGTGAGGATGAGGAAGAGAGGTGGAAGTGGGGTGGGACAAGAGCAAGGGAGGTGAGACAATGACAGCATCATTGTGTCATTGCAATGATGTTGTCATTGTTGTGTTGCCATCATGTTTGTTGCAGCATGAGGTGGGGGTGAGGACAAGAAGGAGTGGGGCAGGATGAGAGAGGGAGGGAGGTGAGACAACAACAACAACATCACATCATTGCAATGATGTTGTCATTGTCACATTGCCATTGCATTCATTGCAGCATGAGGGTGCCAGGGGTGAGTGCAATGTGAGGGTGAGGGTGAGGGTTGCTGAGGTTCCTCATTGTTATTGTTGTGTTCATTGTAGCATGAAGGTGAGCATGAGTGAGGGGTGGACATGAAGGTGGGGCAAGGGGCAAGATGGCATGAGTCCAAGGCAAGGGTGAGTTGAGAGAGAGTGAAGGTGTGGGTGAGAGCAAGGACAAATGTAAGGGATGAGGAAAGTGAGTGAGTGGGAGCACAGTGTAACAAACTAACACCTAAGTTATGTAGTGAAAAAAAAAAACTTACCAAGCCTGGTTGATAACCCACAAATAAAACTCATAGCTTGCAAAGTTGTCATCATCATGTGTGTGGTGCCAGTAGAGGTGAACAATGACAAACATTGGACTTGCTCACATCATTGTTGTATGTGGTAGGAATGATAGGATAGATGGGCTGACAACAATGACAATGACAATGTGGACAAATTGCATCAATCTGCCCACATTGTTGTTGTCATCACCATCTGGCATGGATGTGGGAGGGAGTGTAGGGTGAACAGCATGAGGTCAGGGCTTTGGGACTTTGGAGGCCTGGCCTGGCTTGGCTCAGGGGTGCTAAAAGCCCTCATCAGGGCCCAGCTCAGCCCAGCTTTTTGGGGTCCAGCTTGGGCGGCTTGGGGCTTTCAGGCCAGGCCATGGCATCACTAATCATACAGAAAATGGTCAAGCCACCAGATGGTGCTATGACTGAAGGTGTCACAACACAATAGTATTCTTCCACACCCTCAGCACTACTTTTTTTTGTTCCTATGGTCACAAAAAGTACTGCCTGAGGTGAGGCTTCTTCTGAATTTCTTCAAGTCCTTCTGGGTTTGTCATATGGTGCTAGACTGACTAGTGTTTTAAAGTACAGTTGCCTATCAGTTGTGCAACTGGCAACTGGACTGGACCACTACTGATTGCAACTGGACTGCAGTTGCAGTTGTGGACCAGTCCTGACCAGTCCAGTTGCAGTTGTCTGGGTCAGTTGGACCTCAGGAAACTGGTTGCAACAGGTGTACAGCCACCCCTTATGTCTAGTACCATATATAGTAATATTCTGTAATTTTTCCGCATTTTTTGAGCCATATGTGAGTGAAATACAGAAATATACTCTTCAAAAATGACATGTCAGTCGAAAATAATCATATCTCGACTGTTTCTTGGTCGATTTGCGAGATTATTTGATAGAAAATTAGTTAAGAGTCTTATCTAACTATCGTACAGCCACCGCTAAGCCTGATTCCGAACTGATTTTGGTTGCAACCAGTCTAAATCAGTCTGGTTGCCTTGTAGACTGCATTTGGACCAGACCAGACTGGACCAGTTGCCAGTTGCAAGGTTTTGGAGTGTACTTTGGACCAGTCTTGGACTGGTTGCCTAATTTGGGCAAAAAAAACCAGATTAGACTGGACTTTAAAATACTAGGATTGACATAACTATTGCCAAGTTGTACAGTGGAATTTGCTTAGAAAGCAGGTGTTTTGGAGATTTGGTAGTCATCTTAACATTAGCTACACTTTTTAATGCACAACAAATGAATGTGTTTTTGAAACCACTTCTCTTGTTGCATTGTTAGTGTTGTCATTAGAATAACTGTTGTGGCAAATACATATTAGGCTTGTATAGTGTGCTATCAATGCACTGATCTTTTCCTTTATTGATAACATGAGATTCATCAAGCCTGTCACTTCCTTCTATAGATTCCATATCAGTATTTGACATGTGATATCTTCTATCCTTGGCAGAGTCCAAGTCAGCTACAATTAAGAATACTGATCTGGTTGGTAGAGCTTAAGGATAAATGGAATGAACTCTTTATAGTCTTTGTAAGACTAGTAGTATAGTGATCACTTAGTGATACTTAGAATAAGTGGAAGTGATAAGGGAATTCATTATTGTTACAGGACAAAGTCCTGTTCTTATATACTATAGGAGTATGTTTGTACTTGTATGTAAAGGGTTAAGGGTTGGAACAACCCTGTGCCCAAGATAGTATCCAATAGGAATAATATCTCATCATCTAAATAGAGAATATTTGAAATAGGGTAAAGGGTTATGAGTAATAGCCAATAGCATAAGTCTCATATTTCAAATATGAGTAAGAAGAATCGGTCAGTATGAGTCAGATAACTCTGATGTCATAGTCTGGACTGATGATGTCATGTACTAGATCATGAGATCATAGTGACATCATATAGAACAATCTAGAATAGAATGTTCTAGAATATCATGTGATAAGTCAGGTGATATGGGGAAGAATATGACTTAGATGATTTCTTCTTCTAAGTATGAATATGAATAGCATATAACCAGTCATATGAATAAAGATAGAATTAACCATTATATAGAATATGATTTCTCATATTCTCAACACAGCTATCCATGGTCATGAAGTCTCCTCAAGTGTCCTTACTGTCCAGCAGAGGTCAAACCATGTGGACTTTCAATCAATCTGAAATGATGGTGCAAGGGTCAAGCCATCACATATGGCAATGCTCTTGAGAGGCACTGAGAACAAACACAAGACCAAGATGAAGTGGATTGGATCAGGTGACTGAAGATGATGAGCAGGAGGATGGCAATGACCTTGCAGAAAACATGCTGGGGCCAAAGATGGAGAAAATGAGGGATAGGAAGATAAATTTGCCAAGAGCTACTTGTAGCAATTGCTATTGCAGCCTGTGTATACTAGATATTGAAAGGTGATATCATGGTCATGACATTCATTCAGTCTAGCATTACCTTGCAAGACCTTGCAATGCTTGTCAGAACCTTGTGAGGTGTTGCTGTAGCCTCAGAATCCCTAGCAAGGTCCTTGAAAGGCTCATAAAGTCTTGTGGGGCCTTGCAATCCCTTGCAAGGTTTCAGACTTTTTGCTGATGAGTCTGACATTCATTGGAACCAAAGAATTGATTAGAATGACAAGCAACATGGGTGTGGCAAAAGGCACTAGCATCATGAATGCTGTGAGATAAAATTATAATCTACATTTTGTAAGTACAAAAAACCATTAACAAATTAAAACACACTTGATTTGTTAAAGAATATTGTAACTCTCAGTCAAAGAAGACCTCATCATGATATCCAGGCTTTTGAAATAAATTGAAATTGTACCATCCACACAAAGAAAGCTACCTCTATGGTGCTATATCTGCACAAATATTTCCACTGTATTTCATGGTGCCTTGACCATGGTGTGTTCTGTGTGCACTGCACTCTTCTGTGCATTGTATAATTGTCATGTCCACCATACTTACTATATTTTTGTTGCACCTGCCATGTTTAGTGTTGCATGGTCTATTCATGCTTGCCACATATTGACAAATGAGTCATTAAAAGGTGAAAGGGAGCAAAATCAGTAGATGATCAAGAGCATAAGGGGGAAGACTTGAAAGAGGGATGGTGAATGGAAAAAAGGAGGCAGAACAATTGATCAGTCAAAAAAGCCATCTAACCTACAGTCAAAGATGGAATAATCCTCCCAAGTGTTGGCAAGAGTGGTAGGATCCCATGTGTGCACATGGGCTCTTGTTTGCAGTACTACATGACCATGAATGAGAAGTTTAGCAGTTACAAGTGTTGGCTGTGCCTAGTTTTGGCCATTTGTTTGGTCCAGCTTGTCCTGAGGTGCAAGAGGCATGAGTTTTAGTGTCCATTAACTTATTACATTTTTGAGGTTTTTTTGACTAACCCATCTAGGGTTTGCCTTGAGCTACCCCTCAGAACATCTTGGCTAATTTCCAGGCCAACTTATTGGCTTTATATGACCAGCAACATAGTGGTCAGGTCTCTCAATAATAACTTTCTCCTTTCTCAAGTATGTGTTTTATGTATTTTTTGACTGCCTTTATGCCTTCCTTGTCTTTTCTTATGTTTTTTTTTAGAATTTCCCCACCTTCTTACACCTGCTTTTTTTCTTTTAATGCTTTCCTTTATATATTGGTCTTCTTTTTCATGAAACTCAGATCTTTGCCATAGCCTTCACTGTTCCAAATCAGCCTTCAATTCCTCCAGCTGGAACTTATGCCCAATCTTTAAGGATGCTATTTGGAGCAATGAAGGTATATTCAAGGAGCAGATTGTATATGAATCTCATGTTGCAAAAGTGCTATCTTTTGAGATTTATCATGAAGCAATGAAGAGTATTTGTAAACTCCTAAAGCACATGAAGAAATTGTTGATATTCAAGGAATATAAGGAAGCCACACATAGTTTTATAGAGAATGGTTACTATTCTACAGGTGAATGTATTTTGGGTCAATCTGGAATGGGTATTTTGTCCACATTCTTGCATACCTGGTTATTTATTAAGTTTATAGGCAAATCAGCATTTATTGCATATGCTGTTGTTGAACAGCTTCACAAGATGCAACCTGTTTCTGTTCAAAAACTACTGGATAATGATTCTGATGTGTACATTATTTTCTCTAAAAAGGATGTTACTGCTCATGGTCCCTCAGAAATATTACCCTTAAAAGCATATCCAGGTATATGGGTACAGTTTGACTCCACTGCCAAAACCAAAACTCCTAGTGATGCATTTCTTAGTGCATTAAAGGTTCAAATCTTTCAAACTGCCTCTTCTAATTGTGATCATTGAAGACCTTGGATCAAAGAAGATGCAGTCTTTCAGTATTACATGAATGTTCCCTCTTTTAAGGAAATCATTGATTTTACATATGTAATAGCTTCTTTGTTATTCAAGTCACTAACTTTATGAAATTCTCAGCCATGTCTTGGAAGCTGATCCCAATAAAATGAGACAGTTTGCAGAGTGATGTGGATGTATTCCTCACACTCTGCAAATACTTTTTGCAAAATATTACAAGTCTGAATACTTTCCAGAGCAAGTCCAGTGGAACTCTGTTAGGAGATGCAGGAGTTAGTGAAGGAAGTGCTGAAAAAAGTCCAGAAGGAGTTGTCTATAGTGAGAATATCAGCACAGGAATTATATGTTATGCCTATGTCCTTGTATTTTGAAGGACAGAGTTTTGAGAAGGTAAGAAGATAAGGAGCAGATGAGGAGATGAGATAGATGAGTATAATATTTGCATTGAGAAGTGCATGGAGTTACATGAGGTTTTATATACTAAATAGTGTTTCGAAGTCCAGTTGCCAACTGGTAGCACAACTGGCAACTGGACTGGACCTGCAACTGATCGCAACTGGACTGCAGTTGCAGTTGCCGACCAGTCCTGACCAGTCTAGTTGCAGTTACCTGAGTTGGTGGAACCTTAGGCAACTGGTTGCAACCGGTGTACAGCCACCCCCTATGTATACTACCATATATAGTAATATTCCGCATTTTTCCCGCATTTTTCTGAATTTTTTTGAGCCAGATATGACTGAAATACAAAAATATACTCTTCAAAAATGACATGTCAGCCGAAAATAATCATATCTCGACCGTTTCTTGGTCGATTTGCGAGATTATTTGATGGCAAATTAGTTTAGAGTCTTATCTAACTATCGTACAGCCATCGCTAAGCCAGATTCCCACGGGAAAGGGGCGCGCGAACCGGTTTTGGTCGCAACCGGTCCAAATCAGTCCAGTTGCCTTGTAGGCTGAATTAGGACCAGTTTGGATCGGTCCAGTTGCTGGTTGTGAGGTTTTTGGATGCCCTTTGGACCGGTCTTGGTCCGGTTGCCTAATTTGGACGAAAAAAACTGGACCAGACCAGACTTTAAAACACTAATACTAAAGGTCAGATTATAGTTCATAATGGAGAATGTAGGAGATGAGTAAAAAATTAGAAATCATGACAAAGAGGGAATGTGTTATGCTTGTATCACTGAGGATCTCACAAAGAGTCTCATTGAGACAGGAACAAGCACCCAGGAAACTGGAGATATTAAGGATGAAGGACAGAGGTTCTAGGACTTACAGTTCTATGGTGGAACTGGGCACCTCAGGGGAACAAAGGTTCAAGGATGAGCAAGAGATGGATTCCAGATGAAAGCCTGGGAGGTCTAAGCTAAGGTACATGGATGCTTGTACTGGGGTTTATATAAACAAAGGAAATGAAAACAGGATAGCTGTAATGAGGCTGTGGTACAGCTGAGAGAAAGGTGAAACAAAAGAAATGAGGCTGTGGTATAGCCAAGAGAAGCTCAGAATAGTTACACAAGTGAAACAAAAGGAACAAGGCTGTGGTGTAGCTGAGAAAAGATCAGAAAAGAGATAGTACAGCCACAAGGTACAAATCATAACAGAATGTGGGATTGGTCGTAATGCAATTGCAAAAGTCCTAAGTAAAGGCTGTGGACTTGAACAAGGAATTATATAAAAGAAAGTCTAGAGGCAGTGTAATGAAAGTCTGATAGAAGATGGAGAAAGTCCTATAGGAAATGGATGAGGGATGATGGAGATCCTATAGAAAATGACTGGAGATGGTCAGAGAGGTATCAGAAATGATAAGGAGTTGGTATGGATATGACACAAAGCCAGGATATGAGAATGATCCCAGAGATGACATTGATATTGTGCTAGAAAAGCTACAGAAAATGTTCAACCTTTCTTACAAGCAATTTAGATGAGGGATGAGCCTGAATTTACTAGAGCATTCTTTATTTTTCTACAAGTCCTGGAGCATATTGTCATCATCCACATGCAGTTGTTGCCACTCCCTACATCACTACTATCTTAGACAATGCTCACCTTACAATGACTTCTGTTAAACAAGTGGAATTCTTTACACTCATGGCTAAACATGGTGACACTAGCTCTGCAGCAGAATGGCTATTTGAGAGTCTTTCTCAACATGCATTCACTGGTGAAGGCAAACTCACAGTACACTGGAGACAGGGAAATGATATTCATTTGGAGACATTCACTCTTATTGCATCTCCAGCAATTTCCAAGTTAAATGGCTTATCTAATTGCTCACTGGCAAGTTGGTTCAAGAAAGGAGAAATTGATGGTGTCTTGGTCACACAAAACCATGTCTTTTTCAATTCAGATCACAATCAGCTCCAAACACTCTAGCCCCCAGCTAGGTGTGAATAAAATTTGGTCTCAGATGGGAGAGAGCTAAGGAAGCTTGAGTGGAAGATGTTGTTTATTGGTGTAGATAAAAAGATTGCAGGTATTGTGAGGCACTTTCAAGACAAGTTGACATATAATACCCAATCCACAAGAAATCACCTTGGAGAAGGAATGTGGCCCTTGCAAGTTGAATACACAATTATCCCTCTTGGAAATGAAATAATAGGAAACTTTCAATATTCTGTTGGATTACTATTTGCACTCATTTGAAGTCTGCTAACTATTTTCCAGAACTTGAATGATAAAAGCAGTAGAAGTTCTTGAATAAGATATTGCAGTAAATGAGGTGTATTCTAATGGTCATAATACCAGTGTTTCCTATAAGACTGTCTGATAGTTTTTCAATCAAGTCAGATAATAGTTCAATGTATATATGTTCTTGCCACAAAAACAAGCTAACTATCATCCATAACTAGAGCAATGTTTCTATTTCACACTGTGATGTCAGCAATGATATCAATATCATAAATATTTCTCCAGGTATAGATCTTGGACCCAATATGAAGAAAGGGGAATGCAGTGAGGACTTTGGCATAGGACTTATGTGTCACACCCTTGTCAAGTCCTTGTATTTTGAATGAAGATCAGAGATGGGGAGATCATATTAGATAGAGTAGATGAGATATACATGCTAAGGAAATAGAGAGAAATACATGAAGGTATTTATATGGAGGGATCAGATCAGAGTTTATCATAAAGAATGGAGGAGACCAGCAAGATATTACTAATGCAGGGAACACAGAATGAGTAATCATAATGGAACTGCAGAGGTCCTAAGCAACAGGGCTGTGGACCTAACAAGAAACTACATAAAAGAAATAGAGGCAGTGCTTACAGAGATCTGAAAGAAGATGAAGGATCTCCTATAGGATTATATCAGAGATGATACAGAGGGGCACAGAGTGGGTGCAGAAAAGGCCAGGGGGAGATGTTGGACCATTGGGCATGGATATGACAAATGACCACACTTGCCTTCTTAGTTTCCTATGAATGAGACAGTATGAGTTCATACATAGATACATGAAACAAACAATGTTTTAAAGTCCAGTCCAGTCCAGTTTTTTCATCCAAATTAGCTTTGACTGGTTGTGACCGAAACTAGTTTGCACACCCATTTCCTGTGGGAATTAGGCTTAGCAATGGCTGTACTATAGTTGAATCTGACCCTTAGCTAAATTTATATCAAATAATCTCATAATTTCATCAAGAAATGGTTGAGATATGATTATTTGTCTCATTTTCAGATATTATAATTCTGTATTTTAGTCATCTATGTATAGTTCAAAAAAATCAGAAAAATATGGGAAAATCGCTAAATATTACTAAATATAGTAGTATATATAGGGGTGGCTGTACATTGCAATCTTACCAGTTGCCTAAGGTTCCACTGACCTAAGCAACTGGCAACTGAGCTTTAAAACACTAGAAACAAAAGCCTCTATACTCTTGATCTGCAACCATTCCATCCTGCCTCAACTGTGACCTTGTTACAGGATTATGCAAGGATAAAAAGATAAGCAAGGGCCATGGCTAAGCATTAAAGGTGTGAGGAATGATAGATGGATTAATGTGATGAGTTTGTTGAGTGATGTGGAAATCTACCATGAAGGTCCAGCCAAGGAAAAAGTTGAATGAGAAGTTGTCATACAGAAGATAATGCAAAACCAGGCAGTAGTGGTGAAAGATTGAGCAGAAAGACCCAGAGAACATAGTTCAATAGTAGATAAAATGATATAGGTATGTTTGAGTATTGAACACAAGATGAAGCACACTATGCAACATGCTATGCAAATCAATCAATGGAAATATAGATCAATTATATTAGTTGATCTGGCCAGATGCACACCGTAGACAGTCATCTATAATGAGTGCCATTTGTAACAATGTCAACTCGAACCTACTATAATCAACTAGTACAGCTCCATTGTCCCCCATTGATTCTGGTATAGCAACTTTTCACTGGGGTGTACGACGTGCCGTGGTATGAGGTCAACAAGGGAGGTCCTGTTTTCCTTCCGGAGCGATCCTACCGCTCGATGTGTACTAGTTCAAATTCAATTACGATGGATTATCGTTGTCGAAAATAAAAAATTTGGGTCCTCGAGTGGCTCCTTCTCCTGACTCACGTCACCATGGACTCCTCCGTCTTCAGCGACGAAGACTACGATGTTATCTTCAATCCTGGCCAACGCTCCCTCGAGTCGAGCATCGCCGACTTGTTTCCGCCGGCAACTCGACGCCATCAGCCTTGCGTCTGCGCTCCATGATACGGAATCTACGTAATGACAATTGGCAAGGTATGTATACCAGAAAGTCATGAGACGTGAGAGACAAAAGGGTATAGACACACGAAGCAATGAATGGTATTATATTCATGAAGACGAAACAAACTATTTGTCAGAAGTAGAGCAAAGAACATCATCCCTGTCAACTCTGCCTCGCAGTCTGCAAGGGCCCGGGAGAGTGATCCGGAGTGATAGCGGCATCCGTTGCGGGCCGTGGTGACACTGGGAGGCCTATGATGCGACTGTGTCGGTTGCTTCCTTTGGTGACGCTGATGTTGAGTCCGCGGCTGGCAGCGACATGGGACGCGTGCGACCGCGATTGCAAGGAAGCTGAGGCAGGCATTAAAAGCTCCAAGTGCTGAGGTGGATTACTCGAACGTGTCTGATAAGATTCCACCGTCGCATCGTTTTCTGTTGTCTCGTTGCCGCTCTCATACTGGAGAGAAAGACTGTCACTGTCTTCGGAGGGTGTTTCATCCGGCGAAGCTATCAAAATGACAATGTCAGTGATGCATATCATACAAAAGAGACAAAGTCGAACCACGTAATGTTCTGCCCACCAGACCAAGGAGCTTATCCGCTGCTGCATCTGAATACTGTTGACTATTTCGCCGACTAAGCTCCTCGTCCTTGTCTGCGTCTTCCCCGTTCACGTCGTTGGTGGCATCAACGTTAAAGACCCGGTTGAACTCTCCAAGCATCAAGCTAAATACACCAGCAGGTATGCCGAGCGTAGGGCTGAAGACAATGCCAACGTTCCGCATGGTCATCTTGTTGACGGTAGAATTTTGTACAATGAGGATCAGATGAGCGGTCAACGCGCGAAGTAGGCTGTAATTGGCGATCGGCAGGGATGCAATGAGATATGAGAGTTCGCAAATACGTTCTTGCGAATCTACAAAGTCTGCAGATCGTGTAAATGACACTGACGCGAAAAGGTCAAAAAATACACCAACCCATTACGGAAAGGAATTTCATATGCAAGTCGCGCGTCAAGATACTAGCAGGTAATTCCCGAAGGAAACTTTTCAGCAAACCAGCAATGGCATGGGGGTCCCAGTATTCGTCCGTCGCGAGAAGATCTACGTCGCCCTCTTCACAGATCATTAGTAGAGCACGACTTTAGACCTTTACCAACATACCAGTATTGAATCTGTCCCTCAGACTCTTAATAACAGCAGAACTCCCGCTCAAGCGATAAATACCCTCTTCTTGGTCAGCCTTCTTCGTTTCGAGATATTGAATACACCGGAAGATAACTGCTGGTAGACGTGCGATCTCCGCGACCTCAAGGGACTCCTCTAGGGGTACTGCAAACACAGCTCGAGGAACAGAGGTGGGAAGCCTATCAGCAGGTTTCCCAAAGTTCCAAAAAGACCTTGACTTGGCTTTTTCTCGTCTGTCACTCGATGAAGTGCCCTCCGTCGGAGCATCCTTGCTACCAAATTTGTAGCCCGCGGGAATGGGGGCACCGCTTAGAGGTCCAGAAATCTTGACCTTTCCGTTCAATTCGCCGACTCGCGAAGGTGGAGAGCTAACATCAGGCGAGGAAGCGCGGTCAGGGTGTGTGAGCCTTGTGGGTGAAGCAGACACTGCAGTCAGTGCAGGGTGATATGACTTCCTATCCCGTTTAGCCTCCCGGGATCGACCAGATTCAGATGTACCCTGCTCTTGTTTGAGGTGTGCTACTCTCCGGTCAATATCTGTATAATGGCCTAGCTCTGAGCTCGATCGGAATGTGACCAAGCCTTGTCCAGCAACTTCGAGTGGAGAAGTTGATGGTAGAGAACTCGACAACGAGGGCTCCGTGCGGTCCAATAGTCGTTTTGCGGGGTCTTCATGAACAACCAGGTCTCGGTCAGTGCTGACAGTATAGACAGATTTAGTTGGACTGGGAGTATACGACCCATCAATCGAAAAGGAACCTGGGACAAGTGCGGGTTGAAAGAGCTTGGAATGATTCGCGTCTGAGGCAAGTTGGGATAAAGGCATTACTGTGGCTCGTGAGATATCATCTTTCGACAAGATTCTTATTCCGCGTTTTCCATTTGGCGTGACATCTTGATTGGAGCTGACACTGGAGCGAGGCTGCCCCGAAACAGGGCTCTGAGTCAGAGAGAGGCTGACCGTAATAGGACTTGGACCGGTCGAGATCGTGACGGTCGAATCTTC
>JBBPTK010000175.1:0-23413 GCA_038094135.1 Spongiforma cf. squarepantsii | reverse complement strand
GGGTTCCGCCTGCGCCCAAGGCAGTGAAGACGCGCAATGCTGCGTGGAGAATGTACGAGCAGAATCCGTGGGAGATGGAGGTGGACGACGATAACCAAAGCGACGACGACTCGAGCATTACGATCGAGGACGCTCTCATGGGATCCAGTCCTCTTGCGAGTCGGTCCAAATTCAGCTTGCACTCGCGTGGAGGGGTCAACACGTTGTCTCACCTCGATATCTTGCAAGAAGAGAGTGAAGATAGCGAATCGAAAGAGGACGACTCCGATGATGACGAACCACGTCCGCCCAAGAAACAGAGGGTTTTAGCTCACCATCTGGCGAAAGGCTTCCAGGTCGCGCAGGAATCGAGAGAATCTCGGCTCATAGAGGATATGGACATCTCCGGATCTCCTTTGCTGGCTGGTGACGAGGGACCGGCCGGAGGTGTTGCTGAGAACGATGAAGGGATGGTCACAGACACAAATACTTGGGGAGCAAAGACTTCGGAGGAAGATACGCAGGCCCCTTTGCAGCGCAGGAGAAGCGCTCGGATCAAAGAGATCACTATGAAACGAATGTCGTCGGTCGGTGCAACGAAGAAGACCACCTTGGGCGTAGAACTCGGATTGAAACAATCTGCTCCACGCTCCAAGACCACCTCTGGGCAACGTTCGTCAACGAACCCGTCACCGGCGGGGGGATCCAATCTGGGGACGAACTTGGATGCTCCAAGGGAATTCACCATTCGTATACCCTTTACATCGACGCCTCCCCATCAGAAACCAGAATCATCGGCTTGGTCTGCGCCCCGCGTCCTTCGCTCGCACTCCCAGCGACTCCAGAATTCAAACCAGTCGACAAAGAAGAAAGCCTTGCTGGGAAGGTCGAAGTCCGAGAAGTATCCACGTGCTTCAGACCTGGCCTTCGTGACGATAAACCGACCGCGATACCGCTTCAGACATCGCAAGTCGAAGGGAACCAGTTTCGCAAGAGAGGGTGAAGAATTCGATCCATCGATGTCTACCTCTTCGGTACATGTCGCGTACCAAACACGACGTGGAGTCAAGACAGGTACCGAACACACGACTAGGACATATGACTCTGAGAAAGAGAACGACGACCCAAATGCGATGAATAGGACTTACCCTAGGATGGGCGGTCTTCATACTCTTCCGTCGGTTCTCTGCAGCTTCCTCTCGCCACGTTCCAGGGCACCTTCTATGAGCACTGTCGCATCCGGCAATAGAGGTGACTCGCCCGCACGAATGACGGACAGAGAGGGCGATACGGACTGCGAAGCAAACGATGGTAATTCGGAACGCGTTTCCGAAGCCCTTGAAAGAATGGCTGTTGATTCTTTATGAGATCCGGGTTTGAACGAGGACGAGTGATAGTTAAGCGCGCAAACCTGGCACAGTCTGTTTCCCGTCTGTTTTAGTTTTTCTTCTTGGTTGGACAGCGTATGTATGTGGATCGCTAGTATCATATTTTCCACGTTTCTTCAGATTTTTTCTCGAAAGCGGTTTGTAGCGTTTCTTGCACAGCCTGGTAGTTCAAATGTTCATGAGCGAAGCCGTGGGAAAAGGACCAGTCTCGCCACATACCCTGGCACCCACCTGTACCATTGGTCTGGAAAGGTTCTCATTCGATCCGGGCGAACTGGTTCTATATTCAGCTGTATAGATATAATGCCCACTTCATGTGGTCTCAACATGGATAACGTGCGGATTGTACGCTTCTGCTTTATTTCGAGTGCCTCCTTACTTTTCATATGGCGTCGCAATGACTCACCGACGACAGACTAGCTGGAAAACATCACCACTCGTTTGGTTCCTGAGCGCCGAGAACATGTTCGGGTGCATGAGAAGCATCCTGCCGATGGTATACGATCTGACGGATCTCAGGGAGTTCCGAAGCGAGCCACTCCTTTCTGGCATTCAAGAGGCTTCGAGAAGTGACAGCCCTACCTATTTCGTGTCGCTTCCATTTCATTCAGATCGGTAGAGAACATTGCACAGCAAGCGATGGCACATTCCATCATGGGTTCCGGGCATTGAACGGGTCAATATGTGATATGCTCAAGGGTGACCGTAGCCTGCACCATTGAGCCACTGCCTTCTGGCATTGGAGAGACCTCGAGAAGCGACAACCCCATCTATTCCATGTCGCTTCCATTTTTCCCAGAGGCGGTCGAGGGCGATCGTAGCACAATTCATGTTGCCTTCGCCAAGTTCGTCTTCCTATACGGTTCAACTCCGCTATGAGGCAGTAATGCGATGGAAGTTCTCTGAGTCCGTCGCAACTCTCTCCATCCCGTGTCTGCCTTTATAAACCAGGGATGGCTTCAGCTTACCTCCCAGAACTCGACAGCGACTGTTTATCTTCTGCTCCCTCTCCGTGAACGGATTCTATTCACACCTTTCCCTCACATGGATTCGAAAAAATTGGATTGCATCTACATAACTAGTGCGTATAATTTGTGCCAGTCTCGGCAAATCGCTGACAGTCTCGTGCAGAAATTCGTGCAACAGATATGACAGGTGGTCACTGTCAACTCGCTGTAGAATGTGACGGGACGATCACGAAAACATCGGTCGAGACCGTACCGTCTGGAAATGGCATTGTAGAGTGGGATGAACAGATTCCATTGTCTGCCTCTTTCATTTCCATTCGTCCCACCTACGATACTGAGACGTGTTGCAGACCAACGGATCCATCGACCAACGTTTTGCTCAAGGTCTACGCATCCTTTCAGAAGATGGCACTGAAGCTTGGAAATGGTAAGCTAATTGGGCGATGCGAGATTTCCGTAGGGGAGTTACTCGATCGGAATGAACGACTCGAGAGTAGGTGGTTCTGTTGGCTACGATACTCGCTTCTCACATATTGGTGCAGCCATCAAGTTTCCTGCATCAAGGGATGAGGAGACACCATCGTGTTCATCGCTGAGAATTACCACCGAACGGCGGGCTTGCGACTCAAATGACGAATGTTTGCCTCATGTGAGTTGTCGATCCATCCTATTTGCGTACTTATCGTGACCACGAGATGGTAGCTACACAAGTCGAGGACAAAGAGACCACTAAAAGAGCTCATTGGCGAAGGAGATGCCGCTCTCCTGCGTTTCCATCGATACAAGGGCCAAGTTGATCTCGACAAGGCCATCGCGTGTTTCGGGCTTGCTCGCCACAGGTGTCCCAATGACCATCCCATGCGCTCAGCCGTTCGATTCGGTTTGGCCGATGCGATGTTTGTCGACTGCCAGGCCAATAATTACAAGCTCTCGCTCGACGTGCCAGTTAAATTGTATCGGGATACGCTTCGTCTCCGATCCAGGGGTGACACAGACCACGCACAGGCCACTCTCCAACTCTGCCTTGCTCTTCTAGCACGGTTCGAAAGGAGAGGCAATGAGGCGGATAGGAGGGAAGTGATGGATTTGCTCGCCAGATTGATGAAGATCTCCCCAGCGGACGGGCATATTGGCCAAGCAGGATGCCGTATATTCCATATACCCAAGTGGCCTATGTCGTCGCGAGCGAGAGACTCCAGAATCTCGCAGTTTGAAGATGTGGATGGTGGAGATTTGATAGACAAGACACGGGTTACGTTACGGACCTTGTCACATCAGGATTCTCGCCGTCCTGATATACTCTATGTGCTTGGGAATCTGTTGCGCGGTCGATTTCAGGAAAAGGGGGACCTGGCGGATATCCACGAGGCTATTTTGATGTTGGAAGAAGCGACCCAACTCGTTGCCAATGGTGATTCAAAGAAGCCAAAATTCTTGGAGGATCTTGGGGTCTCATTGCGCATCCGCTTCGAGCGGCTCGGCAAGACCATGGACTTGGAGAAGTCGGTTTTTATACTGGAGGAAGCACTCCATCTTACCCCTGACGGCGATCCAGACAAACACAGTCGGCTTAACAGCCTGGGAAACGCGTCATTTCGTCGCTTTGAACGACTCGGCGGCCTCGCAGACATTACCAAATCGATCTCCTTGTTCGAGCAGGCTGCCCGTCTGATTCCGGACGACCATCCAAACAAATCACATCTCCCTAACAATATGGGAAATGCGTTAATTCGTCGCTTTGGACGGCTCGGTGACCTCGCAGACCTCGCCAAATCGGTATCCATGTTCGAGCAGGCCGTCCGCCGTACTCCTGACAACCATCCAGAAAAGCCCAGTCGGCTTAGCAACCTTGGAAATGCGTTATTGAATCGTTTCGAACGGCTTGGTGACCTTGCAGACATTACCAAATCAGTTTCCGTGTTCGAGCAGGCCACCCACCTTACTCCTGATGGCCATCCAGACAAACCTGATTGGCTTAGCAGCCTTGGAAATGCGTTATCTCATCGCTTTGAACAACTTGGTGACCCCGCAGACATCACTAGATCGGTTTCCATGTTTGAGCAGGCCATCCGTCTTACTCCTGATGGCAATCCAGACAAACCTGGGAGGCTTAGCAACCTGGGAGGCGTGTTATTACGTCGCTTTGAACGGCTTGGTGACCTTGTAGACGTCACCAAATCGATCTCCTTGTTCAAGCAGGCTGTCCGTCTGATTCCTGATGACCACCCAGACAAACCACGTCTCCATAACAATCTGGGAAATGCATTATTTCATCGCTTTGGAAAGCTCGGTAACCTCGCAGACCTCACCAAATCAGCCTCCATGTTGGAGCAGGCCATCTGCCTTACTCCTGATGGCCATCCAGACAAACCGAGCCGGCTTAGCAGCCTGGGAAACGCATTATTTAGTCGCTTTGAACGGCTCGGTGACCTCGCAGACATTACCAAATCAGTTTCCATGTTCGAGCAAGCCACCTGCCTTACTGTTGATGGCCATCCAGACAAGCCCGGTCGGCTTAACAGCCTGGGAATCACGTTATCTCGTCGCTTTGAACAGCTTGGTGACCTCGCAGACATCACTAGATCAGCTTCCATGTTTGAGCAGGCCATCCACCTTATTCCTGACGGCCATCCAGACAAACCTGGTTCGCTTAGGAACCTGGGAAACGCATTATTCCGTCGCTTTGAACGGCTCGGTGACCTTGCAGACCTCACCAAATCAGTCTCCACATTCGAGCAGGCCTTCCGCCTTATTCCGGACGGCCATCCGGACAATCCTGGTTGGCTTAGCAACCTAGGAAACGCATTGTTCCGTCGCTTTGAACAGCTCGGTGACCTTGCAGACCTCACCAAATCGGTCTCCATGCTCGAGCAGGCCATCTGCCTTACTCCTGATGGCCATCCAGACAAACTTGGTTGGCTTAGCAACCTCGGAAACGCTTTTTTCCGTCGCTTTGAACGGCTTGGTGACCTTGCAGACATCACCAAATCGATCTCCATGTTCGAGCAGGCCCTCTCCCTTACTCCTGACGGACATCCAGACATACCCACTCGGCTTAACTGCCTGGGAAACGCATTATTGTATCGCTTTAAACGGCTTGGTGACCTCGCGGACATCACCAAATCAGTCTCCATGTTTGAGCAGGCCATTTGCCTTACTCCTGGCGACCATCCGGACAAACCCAGTTGGCTTAGCAGCCTGGGAAGTGCGTTATTACGTCGCTTTGAACGGCTTGGTGACCTCCTAGACATCACCAAATCAGTCTCTATGCTTGAGCAGGCCATCAGCCTTACTCCAGATGGCCATCCTGACATACCCAATCACCTTAACAACCTGGGAAACGCACTATTGGATTGCTTTGAACAACTCGGCAGCCTCGCAAACCTCACCAAATCAGTCTCCATGTTCGAGCAGGCCGTCCGTCTCACTCCTGACGGCCATCCAGACAAGTCCAGTGGACTTAACAACCTGGGAAAGGTGTTACTTCATCGCTTTGAACAGCTCGGTGACCTTGCAGATCTCACCAAATCAATCTCCATGTTCGAGCAGTCCGCCCACCTTACTCCTGACGACCATCCAGACAAACCCTTTCGGTTTAACAACCTGGGAACCGTGTTATTTTGCCGCTTTAGACGGCTCGGTGACCTCGCAGACATCACCAAATCAGTTTCCGTGTTTGAGCAGGCTGTCCACCTTATTCCTGATGATCATCCAGATAATCCATTTTTCCTTAACAACATGGGAAACGCATTATTGAGTCACTTTGAACGGCTCGGTGACCTCGCAGACATCACCAAATCGATTTCCATGTTCGAGCAGGCCGTCCGTCTCACTCCTGACGGCCATGTAAACAAACCCAACTGGCTTCATAGTCTGGGAAATGCATTGATCCGTCGCTTTGAACAGCTTGGTGACCTTGCAGACATCACCAAATCAGTCTCCGTGCTCGAGCAGGCCATCTGCCTTACTCCTGACGACCATCCAGCCAAACCCGATCGGCTTATCAGCCTAGGAAGTGCGCTACATCATCGTTCCAAGCGGCTCGATGACCTTGCAGGCATCACCAAATCGGTCTCCGTGTTCGAGCAGGCCCTCTCCCTTACTTCTGACGGGCATCCAGACATGCCCACTCGGCTTAACTGCCTGGGAAATGAATTATTGACTCGCTTTATACGGCGCAGTGACCTCGCAGACATCACCAAATCGGTTTCCATGTTCGAGCAGGCCGTCCGCCTTACTCCCGACGGCCATCCAGACAAACCCGGTCGGCTTAGCAACCTGGGAAATGCATTCTCCTGTCGCTTTGAACGGCTCGGTGACCCCGCAGACATCACCAAATCAGTCTCCATGCTCGAGCAGGCCATCCTTCTTGTTCCTGTCGGCCATCCACGCAAATCATCTCTTCTTACCAACCTGGGCAATTTATTCATGAGTCGTTTTAACTATTTTCATCATTCATCCGATCTCACTGCTGCCAAATTCCATTTTTCCGCCGCTGCTCAGTCTTCCACAGGTCCTACTGCGATTCGCTTTTCAGCTGCCCGTGGATGGATTTCATGTGCCCAACTTGAAGGATACTCCCAGACTCTCATTCATGCATATACCGTCGCCCTCACTCTCCTCCCACAGTTAGCATGGATGGGCCTTCCACTCACAGAGCGTCATCGTGTGCTCGTGGGTGCAGCTGATGTCGCAAGGGGAGCTGCTGCCGCCGCACTGGATGCCGGCCTCCCGGACATGGCTGTCGAGTGGCTCGAGCAAGGACGGTCGATAGTCTGGACGCAGTTCCTCCAACTTCGCACTTCAGTCGATCTCCTTCGCGTCACACATCCTGCCCTTGCGGATGACTTTGAGCAAACATCCAAGCAGTTGGAGAGTGCTAGTAGCCGTGATCACGTGCTATCCGCTGAGGTGCTTGTTTATGACTCTTGGTCGCAAGAAGAAGTCGTGCAGAAGCACCACACGCTCACACTCCGACGAGAGAAGCTCCTTGCGGATATTCGATCCCTGCCAGGATTCGACAGGTTTCTACTCCCGAAAACCATTGGTCAACTCGCTTCCCTAGCGAGCTCTGGCCCGGTAGTTTATCTCAATGCCAGCCAACGTCGATGTGATGCGCTGATCGTTGTTCCGGGACAGGAGAATGTTGTACATGTCCCCCTTTGCGCAGTCAGTTATCGACACGTAGAACGGATGCGTCAACTATTGGTAGAACACGACCGTTTAACCGTTCCGATAGATGATATTTCACTCCTCACCCCATCCGGAGAACGGAGTGCCATTGACAGGGAGGGTGGACCTGCAGAAGTTGAGGACATTCCCTGCGACAGATTTCACCTGGTACTACGATTCCTATGGTCCAACGTGGTCCATCCGGTTCTCGATGCCCTTGCTTTTTCGGTACGTGGTCTCGTTGAAAGCAGTTTTTCTGTTAGAGCTTCTGACGAATGTTCTGTGTTCGCAGACTCCGCCAGAGCAAGGGGAGAAGATTCCCCATATCTTTTGGTGCCCGACTGGTCCATTCGCCTTTTTGCCTATCCATGCCGCTGGCATTCACGGCACATCTCCTGCGGGACCAAAGCTTTCCGACTTTGCCATATCTTCCTACATACCAACACTAAGTGCGCTTGCACCCTCAACTGGAAAAGCTCCTCGTTCCACATCAAATATCCACCTACTTGCCGTTCCTCAGCCCCCAACCGATGGTCAACCTCATCTGTGGGGGGTGAATGGCGAGATCGATACCATCAAGGCACTGTCTGGTGAATCACAGTTTGTCACGACGGAAGACTCAGACGGCACAATCGAAGATGTCACGCAGAAGATGGACTGCGCCGACTGGGTTCACTTCGCGTGTCACGGCATACAAGATCCCGTCCATCCACTTGATAGCGGACTTTGTCTCGCGAACAATCGTCGCTTGAGGCTCTCGGACATCATCAAATTATCTCGTCGGCCAGGTGGACTCGCCTTTCTCTCTGCCTGTCAGACTGCGAAGGGAGAGGAGAAGTTGTCCGAGGAATCTGTTCATCTCGCCGCTGGGATGCTACTCGCTGGATATGACGGCGTTATTGCAACGATGTGGTCGATTATGGACAATGATGCGCCGAAAGTGACAAGGGACGTTTACAAGTATCTGTTCAGGGACGGCAAGGTTCCGGACACTATGGAAGCTGCGGAAGCGCTGCATCATGCGGTCGTGCGTTTGCGTGACGAGGACAAGGTGTCATTCTCGTCTTGGGTTCCTTTTATTCATGTCGGTCGGTAGATAATATTTACTATACCCCACTATTTCCCCCTGCATTCTTGGATTTCTAGGCCTGTTTTGTACGAGTCTCGGATTATCATGATTTAATTACCCATGCTTACTTTCGACTTCGATTCTGTCCGATGTGAATCCCTACCACAATGCCTGTCCTGCGACAACTCGTCGAATGTTCCTTATGGACTCTGGACGGTATCATTAGAATTAGGCACTAGTCGCTCTTACATATGGTGCCTAACAAGATACTCTCGTCGACATTTGTAGATTACTACCCTCCCCAGCTCACTCAACACAAGTGCGTTTCAAGCCTTGATGGTTCGTGTGGGTGTCCAACAACACGACGACGTACCCCAACCCCGAACGACTTGAACCGAATCACTGATGTTCATGGTCTCGGATCCATCCGTTGCGGCGCTCGACGGAGTTCGAAACTAGTATGCCCCTCGCGCGCGAGTTGCCCAGAATCTGATACAGCCAGAGAAGAAACCGACACTTCAATCCTACGCTGTCGACCTCAGACCTAGCCAAATCAGTCCCATGGCACGTATCTATGCGTTCACCTTTTCTTTACTTTCGTCCGACGTATGCGTACGTGCAGGTGCTGGACGCTCTCATAACGATGAAGAACTAGGTCGACCCCACCTCATGTTCCAACATTCTTGCCAAGAGGGTAATTGTGGCCTTTGTTCCATTAGTAGCGATGGTCAGAACACTCTCGCTTGTCTTTGCCGCATTGATAGGAATTCGAACAAGGATTTCTCCATCCGATCTCATGTACGGACCAAAGTCTAAGTTCACTAATTTCCCTTCGTTGGCCCTCGTCATTCGAAGACCTACACGAGCGAATGAGATACAAACGTCTCAAAGGGTATTGGCATCGTCCATCGGTGTTGAGAGCACCATTTACCTTTTCCCTCCAACGTGTCCCCTTCGTGGGGACGCCTCGTCACGCAAGTCGGTCATGCAAAGATAAATGGCTCGCTTTCTATTCTCCACAGACTGACCAGCACCAGACTTTTATGTTCGATCGGTTTACATGACCCCGCGTGACGAGCATGGCTATCCAAATACATGGATGGCCTGGATATCGTGGGGCCCAGGCATTCACGTCCATTGGAAACGGGAAGGTTTACGAATGGTCTGCTCGATGATATTCCGATTGGCCTGTCACTGGTACATATATGCTAATGCATAATGCCGAATTTTTGGGCCTTTTTGGCGCTCCTTCGCGGAAGCTTTATTCTATTCTTTTTCATCTCGACTGACATATGGAACAGCCGCCGTGAGGGGATCGTACGTGCCAGAATTCCACTGTTTTGAGATCACCGACGAGCAGGAAAGCGTCACAACTCGATATGTAGCATCATTCGTTTTCGTCGCTAAGAGAGATTTGCGTTTTATTCTCGTATAAATCGAGTACTACTAGTTACCTTGTTATTGTACACAAGACAAAGTCCGTGGTGCGTGAGAGGAATGACACGATCCCGCTCAAAGATAATTTTCGACCTTGCGAAAAAACACTTCTCGACAGCCACCAGGCTGAGGTGGCACTTCATACGAGCCTCACAGGCCTCACACTCCTCGTCGGGTCCTTACCCTATTTGCCTCTCTGTCTTCCAATATCACTGAATAATTGGAAGTCTTCCTAAGGGCCCTAGCATACATACCCTCCCTCGGCGCCTCCGTCGACTTGGAAGATACCATTACGCGGTCTCGATTCTTCCCGCATTCGATGACGGTGTGTCATGAGACATGCATGTGTTGTCTGAGAAGCCACCAAAACAGAGAATAGCTGCACGCGCGCCTGGCTCCACGTCGTTATCGTCAACTTCAAGATGAACTTGGTTGGGGACTTCCGGTCCGCTTCGACTGTGGACATCGCAAGTGTTGGTCGGTGTCATGGCGCACAAGCGCGGTAGGTCCTCTTGAGCTTAAGCGACTTGCGAGGTGTTTCCCCGTTGAGCAAGCCAAAGGTGCTTGTAAGTCGTGCTCGTGTCAGGGAAATTAGACCTGCACGATGGGCTAGAATCGTCCAGAGCAGAATTTCCGTTGCGGGAGTTGACACCATTATGCATATGTATTGGTCTTGATAGTGGGGCTGCCCTCAGACAACTCCTTCTCACCCCGCAGCGTCACTGTTGGGTCAGGTTATGTTTCTCATCTCGTTGGGCATCTCAAGATCCACAGGAAACTCTTGTTCTCGCGGCGGGCGGCCGTCTCGCACGCTGCTGGACGAATTTCCTTAGAGCGACCCCGAAATGTCGAAGGAATGGAAGGCGACGATATTGGAGGGACTTCGTCATGCCAACAACAAGTCATTTCCGCCTGTCAGAATTTGTCGGGCTCACGCACCAAGAAATGGGTTTGATTCAGAAGCTCTATGGAGACGCGAGCGACATACATGGACGTGGGGTCGTCCTATCCCTTCACTACCCCATCTAAGCTGTCATCCTCCAGACCTACTCCGTCTCTACAGATAGCATCGTCCTCACCGCGTTGCCTTCCGTTCCGTTCTGCTGTCACGGGGATCTCTTGACCATGACCCGCTCGCAACTAGAGGGCGTCGTGCGTGCGCTCAACGCGCGGCTACCTCGGAGGATGCGAATCGGCCCCGACGAAGATGAGTTCTGGCAGAACAGCGACCTGTCTAAAAGTAGTGGAGAGTATAGCGACGACGACGGCTTGTCATGAATGAACGAGGCGGAGATGAAGAAGCGCATCGAGGAATTGGTCGCTATCCGTACCGTCGTAGGCAAGAATCGCATCTTCAGGTCAGGTTTGGGTTTAGGCACGCGCGTTCGTGGGGTTCCGCCTGCGCCTAAGGCAGTGAAGACGCGCAATGAAGCGTGGAAACTGTACGAGAAGAATTCGTGGGAGATGGAGGTGGACGACGATAACCAGAACGACGATGACTCGAGCATCACGATCGAGGACGCTCTCATGGGATCCAGTCCTCTCGCGAGTCGATCCAAGTTCAGCCTACAGTCGCGCGGAAGGGTCGACGCGTTGTCTCACCTCGACATCTTGCAAGAGGAGAGTGAAGACAGCGAATCGAAAGAGCACGATCCCGATAACGACGAAACACGCCCGTCCAAGAAACAGAGGTTTTTAGCTCACCATCCGGAGAAAAGATCCCAGGTCGTGCAGGAGTCAAGAGAGTCTCGCCTTATAGGGGATATGGACATCTCCGGATCTCCTTTGCTGGCTGGTGACGAGGGACCACTCGGAAATACCGCTAAGTACGATGAAGGGATGGTCACGGACACAGGTACTTGTGGAGTAAAGACTTCAGAGGAAGATACGCAGGCCCCTTTGCAGCGCAGGCGAAGCGCTCGGATCAAAGAGATCACTATGAAACGAATGTCGTCAGTCGGTGCAGTGAAGAAGACCGCCTTGGACGCACAACTCGGATTGAAACAGTCTGTTCCGCGCTCCAAGACCACCTCCAGACAACGTTCGTCGGCGAACATGTCACCAACGAGGGGGTCCGACCCTAGGACGAACTTGGGTGCTCCAAGAGAATTCACTATTCGCATACCCTTCACGACTACGCCTCCCCATCAGAAACCAGAATCGTCGGCTTGGTCTGCGCCCTGCATCCTTCGCTCGCACTCCCAGCGATTCCAGAATTCAAACCAGTCGACAAAGATGAAAGCCTTGCTGGGAAGGTCGAAGTCCGAGAAGTATCCACGTGCTTCAGACCTGGCCTTCGTGACGATAAACCGACCGCGATACCGCTTCAGACATCGCAAGCCGAAGGAACCGGTTTCGCAAGAGAGGGTGAAGAATTCGATCCATCAGCGCCTACCTCTTCGGTGAAGGTCGCGTACCAAACACGGCGTGAAATCCAGACCGGTACCGAACACGCGACTAGGACGTATGACTGTGAGAAAGAGAACGACGATCCAAATGCGATGAATAGGACTTACCCTAGGATGGGCGGCCTTCATATTCTTCCATCGGTTCTCTGCAGCTTCCTATCACCACGTTCCAGGGCTCCTTCTATGAGCACTGTTGCATCCGGCAATAGAGGTGACTCGCCCGCACGAATGACGGATAGAGAGGGAGATACGGTGACCATGACCATGGACTGAGAGGTAACGATGGAAATTCGGAACGCGTTTCTGAAGCCCTTGGAAGAATGGCTGTTGATTCCTTGTGAGATCCGGGGGAGGATGAGTGATAGTTGAGCGTGCAAACCTGGCACAGTCTGTTTTCCGTCCGTCTTGATTTTTCTTCTTGATTGGACAGCGTATATGGATCGCTAGTGTCGTATTTCCACGTTTCTTCAGATTTTCTCGAAAGCGGTTTGTAGCATTTCTTGCGTGGCCTGGTGGCTCATGCATTCATGTTGAAAGCAACCTGTTCACAGAAGTACAGGATGAGCGAGGCTGTGGGAAAAAGGCCTAGCAGTGTGTGGGTCCACCCGGTGTGCCATTGGAAGGTTTCTCATTCGATCCAGATTCCTACGCCCGAGTCAAACCTCATAGACGGTCTGGTCACCAGCCTACAGAGTTCCACCGAAGAACCGGTTCTATACTCAGCTGTATAGAGAAATTCCCGCACCATGTGGTCTCAACGTGGATGCCGTACGGATTGTACGCTTCTGCTTTATTTCGAGTGCCTCCTTACTTTTCGTATGGCATCGCAATGAACCGAAGACAGACTAGCTGCACTCGATTGGTTCCTGAGCGCGAAGAACATGATCAGGTGCATGAAAAGCATCCTGCCGACGATATATGATCTAACAGATCTCAGGGAGTTCCGAAGCGAGCCACTGCCTTCTGGCGTTCGAGAGACTTCGAGAAGCGAGAGCCCACCTATTCCGTGTCGCTTCCACTTTGTCCAGAGGGGGTAGAGAACGTTGCACAGCAAGCGATAGCACATTCCATAATTCCGGACATTGGACGGATCATTGGATCAATATGTGATATGCTCGAGGGCGATCGTCTACAGCATCATTCATTTCGCCTTCGCCAACTTCGTCTTCCAATACAGTTCAACTCTGCCATGAGGCAGCAATGCGATGCAAGTTCTCCAAATTCATCGAAATTCTCTCCATCCTGTGTCTGCCTTTATAAACCAGGGATGGCTTCAGCTCACCTCCCAGAACTCGACAGCAACTGTTTTCTTTCTGCTCTCTCTCCGTGAACGAATTCCATCCACACCTTTCCCTCCCATGGATTCGAACAAATTGGATTGCATCTACATAACTAGTGCGTATAATATTTGTACCAGTCTCAGCGAATCTCTGACAGTCTCGTGCAGAAATTCGTGCAACAGATGTGACAGGTGGTCACTGTCAACTCGCTGTAGAATGTGACGGGACGATCACGAAAACATCGATCGAGACCGTACCACTTGGAAATGGCGTTGTAGAGTGGGATGAACAGATTCCATTGTCTGCCTCTTTCATTTCCATTCGTCCCGCCTACGATACTGAAACGTGTTGCAGACCAACGGATCCATCGACCAACGTTTTGCTCAAGGTCTACGCATCCTTTCAGAAGATGGCACTGAAACTTGGAAATGGTAAGCTAATTGGGCGATGCGAGATTTCCGTAGGGGAGTTACTCGATCGGAATGAACGACTCGAGAGTAGGTGGTTCTGTCGACTACCATACTCGCTTCTCACATATTGGTGCAGCCATCAAGTTTCCTGCATCAAGGGATGAGGAGACACCATCGTGTTCATCGCTGAGAATTACCACCGAACGGCGGGCTTGCGACTCAAATGACGAATGTTTGCCTCATGTGAGTTGTCGATCCATCCTATTTGCGTACTTATCGTGACCACGAGATGGTAGCTACACAAGTCGAGGACAAAGAGACCACTAAAAGAGCTCATTGGCGACGGGGATGCTGCTCTCCTGCGTTTCCATCAATACAAGAGCCAAGTTGATCTCGACAAGGCCATCGCGTGTTTCGGGCTTGCTCGCCACAGGTGTCCCAATGACCATCCCGTGCGCTCAGCCGCGCAATTCAGTTTGGCCAATGCGATGTTCGTCGACTGCCAGGCGAATAATTACAAGCTCTCGCTCGACGTGCCAGTCAAATTGTATCAGGATACGCTTCGTCTCCGAGCCAGGGGTGACGCAGACCACGCACAGGCCACTCTCCAACTCTGCCTTGCTCTTCTAGTACGGTTCGAAAGGAGAGGCAATGAGGCGGATAGGAGGGAAGTGATGGATTTGCTCGCCAGATTGATGAAGATCTCCCCTGCGGACGGGAATATGGGCCAAGCAGGACGCCGTATACTCCATATACCCAAGTGGCCTATGTCGTCGCGAGCGAGAGACTCCAGAGTCTCGCAGGTTGAAGATGTGGATGGCGGAGATTTGATACACAAGGCACAGGTTATGTTACGGACCTTGTCACATCAGGATTGTCGCCGTCCTGATATACTCTATGCGCTTGGGAATCTACTGCGTCGTCGATTTCAGGAGAAGGGGAACCTGGCGGATATCCACGAGGCTATTTTGATGTCGGAAGAAGCGGTGCAACTCGTTGCTAATGGTGATTCAAAGAAGCCAAAATTCTTGGAGGATCTTGGGATCTCATTGCGCATTCGCTTCGAGCAGCTCGGAAAGACCGCGGACCTGGAGAGGTCGATTTTCATACTGGAGGAAGCACTCCATCTTACCCCTGACGACAATTCAGACAAATCCAGTCGGCTTAACAGCCTTGGAAACGTGTTAGTTCGTCGCTTTGAACGGCTCGGCGACCTCGCAGACATCACGAAATCAGTTTCCATGTTCGAGCAGGCCATCTGCCTCATTCCTGACGGCCATCCACACAAACCCGGTCGACTTAACAACCTGGGAAATGTATTATTTCGTCGCTTTGAACAGCTCGGTAACCTTGCAGACATCACCAAGTCGATTTCCATGTTCGAGCAGGCCATCTGCCATACTCCTGCAGGCCATCCAGACAAACCTGCTCAGCTCAACAACCTGGGAAATGTGTTATCTCATCGCTTTCAACGGCTCGGTGACCTTGCAGATATCACCAAATCGATTTCCGCGTTCGAGCAGGCTGTCCATCTCACTCCTGACGACCACCCAGACAAATATGGTGGGCTTAATAGCCTGGGCAATGCATTATTGAGTCGCTTTGAACGGCTTGGTGACCTCGCAGACATTACCAAATCGATCTCCATGTTTGAGCAGACCGTCCGCCTTATTCCTGACGATCATCCAGATAAACCTGGTCGGCTTAACAACCTCGGAAATGCATTATCTCGTCGCTTTGAACGGTTCGGTGACCTCGCAGACATCACCAAATTTGTTTCCATTTTCGAGCAGGCTGTCTGCTTTACTCCCGACGGCCATCCAGTCAAACCATCTCTCCTTAACAACATGGGAAATGCGTTATCTCATCGCTTTCAACAACTCGGTGACCTCGCAGACATCACCAAATCAGTTTCCATGTTCGAGCAGGCCATCCGCCTTACTTCCGACAGCCATCCGGTCAAACCATCACTCCTTAACAACATGGGAAACGCATTATCTCATCGCTTTCGACGGCTCGGTGACCTCGCAGACCTCACTGAATCGGTTTCCATGTTCGAGCAGTCCATCCGCCTCACCCCTGACGGTCACCCAGTCAAACGATCTCTCTTCAACAACCTGGGAAACATGCTATCTCGTCGCTTTGAACGGCTTGGTGAACTCGCAGACATCACCAAATCAGTTTCCATGTTCGAGCAGGCCATCCATCTCACTCCTGATGATCATCCAGACAAACCCAGTGGGCTTGACAGCCTGGGAAACGCGTTATCTCGTCGCTTTGAACGGCTCGGTGACCTCACAGACATAGCTAAATCGGTCTCCATGTTTGAGCAGGCCATCTGCCTTATTCCTGACGGTCATCCACTCAAACCATCTCTCCTTAACAACTTGGGAAATGTGTTATCTCATCGCTTTCAACGGCTTGGTGACCTTACAGACATCACCAAATTGGTTTCCATATTCGAGCAGGCCGACCATCTCACTCCTGACGATCATCCAGACAAACCCGCCAGGCTTGACGGCCTGGGAAATGCATTACTTCGTCGATTTGAACGGTTTGGTGACCTCGCGGACATCACCAAATCAGTTTCCATGTTCGAGCAGGCCATCCCCCTCGCTCCTGATGGCCATCCAGCCAAACGATCTCTCCTCAACAACCTGGGAAGCGCGTTATCTCGTCGCTTTCAACATCTCGGTGACCTTGCAGACATCACCAAATCGGCTTCCATGTTCGAGCAGGTCACCTGCCTTACTCCTGACGGACATCCAGACAAACCCCGTCAGCTTAACAACTTGGGAAATGTGTTATTGAGTCGCTTTCAGCGGCTCGGTGACCTCACAGACATCACCAAATCAGTTTCCGTGTTCAAGCAGGTTGTCTGTCTCACTGCTGACAACCATCCAGACAAACCCACTGTGCTTAACAGCCTGGGACATGCGTTATTGAGTCACTTTGAACGGCTCGGTGACCCTGCAGACGTCACCAAATCGGTTTCCATATTCGAGCAGGCTGTTCACCTCACTCCTGACGGCCATCCACACAAACCTGGTCAGCTTAACAGCCTGGGGAATGCTTTATCTTGTCGCTTTGAACAGTTCCGTGACCTTGCAGACATCACTAAGTCGGTTTCCGTGTTCGAGCAGGCTGTCTGCCTTACTCCTGACGGCCATCCAGACAAACCCGGTCGGCTCAACAACCTAGGAAATGCATTATTGAGTCGCTTTGAACAGCTTGGTGACCATGCAGACATCACCAAATCGGTCTCCATGTTCGAGCAGGCCACCTGCCTTATTCCTGACGGCCATCCAGACAAACCCACACAACTTAACAATATGGGAAATGCATTATTGAGTCGCTTTGAACGGCTCTGTGATCTCGTGGACATCACCAAGTCGGTTTCCATGTTCGAGCGGGCTGTCTGTCTTACTCCTGACGGCCATCCAGACAAACCCACTCGACTTAACAACCTGGGAAACGCGTTATCTTGTCGCTTTGAATGGCTCTATGATCTCGCAGACATCACTAAATCGGTTTCCATGTTCGAGCAGGCCGTCTGTCTTACTCCTGATGGCCATCCTGTCAAACCATCTCTCCTTCATAACCTGGGCAATTCATTCACGAGCCGTTTTTACTCCTCTGATAATTCGTCCGATCTCATTGCTGCCACATTCCATTTTTCGGCCGCTGCTCAGTGTTCCACGGGTCCCACTGCAGTTCGCTTTGCAGCTGCTCGTAGATGGATTTCATCTACACAACTTAAAGGAGACTCCAAGACTCTCATTCGTGCATATACCATCGCCCTCACTCTCCTCCCACAGTTGGCATGGATGGGCCTTCCACTCACAGAGCGTCATCGTGTGCTCGTGGGTGCAGCTGATGTCGCGAGGGGTGCTGCTGCTGCCGCACTGGATGCTGGCTTCCTGGACATGGCTGTCGAGTGGCTCGAGCAAGGACGGTCGATAGTCTGGACACAGTTCCTCCAACTTCGCACTTCAGTCGACCTTCTTCGCGTCGCACATCCTGCGCTTGCAGATGACTTTGAGCAAACGTCCAAGCAGTTGGAGAATGCTAGTAACCGTGATCACGTACTATCCGCTGAGGTCCTTCGACTCGATTCTTGGTCGCAAGAAGAAGTTGTGCAGAAGCATCATACACTCACACTCCGACGAGAAAAGCTCCTTGCAGACATTCGATCCCTCACAGATTTCGACAGATTTCTACTCCCACAAACCATTGGTCAACTCGCCGCTCTAGTGAGCTCTGGCCCAGTCGTTTATCTCAATGCCAGCCAACGTCGATGTGATGCGCTGATCGTTGTTCCTGGACGGGAGAATGTCGTACATGTCCCCCTTTGCGCGGTCAGTTATCGACATGTAGAGCGGATGCATCAATTGTTGGTCGAACGCGACCGTTTAACCGTTCCGGTAGACGATATATCACTCCTCACCCCATCCGGAGAACGGAGCGCCACTGACAGGGAAGGTGGACCTGTGGAAGTCGAGGACATTCCCTGTGACAGATTTCAACTGGTACTGCGATTCCTATGGTCCAACGTGGTCCATCCGGTCCTCGATGCCCTTGCTTTTTCAGTACGTGGTCTCGTCGAAAGCAGTTGTTTATTAGAGTTTCTGATGAATATTTTGTATTCGCAGACTCCGCCTTCGCAAGGGGAGAAGATTCCCCGCATCTTTTGGTGCCCGACGGGTCCATTTGCCTTTTTGCCTATCCATGCTGCTGGCATTTACGGCGCATCTCCCGCGGGTCCAAAGCTTTCCGACTTTGTCATATCTTCCTACATACCGACACTAAGTGCGCTTGCACCGTCAACTGGAAAAGCTCCTCGTTCCCCATCAAATATCCGCCTACTTACCGTTCCTCAGCCCCCAACTGATGGTCAACCTCATCTATGGGGAGTAAATGGTGAGATCGATACCATCAAGACACTGTCCGGAGAATCACAATGTGTAACAACGGAAGACTCAGATGGTACAGTCGAAGATGTCACGCAGAACATGGACTGCGCCGACTGGGTTCACTTTGCGTGTCACGGCATACAAGACCCCATCCACCCACTTGATAGTGGACTTTGTCTCGCGAACGGTCGTCGCTTGAGGCTCTCGGATATCATCAAGTTGTATCGTCAGCCAGGTGGGCTTGCCTTTCTCTCTGCCTGTCAGACTGCGAAGGGAGAGGAGAAGTTGTCCGAGGAATCTGTTCATCTCGCCGCTGGGATGCTACTCGCTGGATATGACGGTGTTATTGCAACGATGTGGTCGATTATGGACAATGATGCGCCGAAAGTGACGAGGGACGTTTACAAGTATCTGTTCAGGGACGGCAAGGTTCCGGATACCATGGAAGCTGCGGAAGCGCTGCATCGTGCAGTCGTGCGCTTGCGTGACGAGGACAAGGTGTCATTCTCGTCTTGGGTTCCTTTTATCCACGTCGGTCGGTAGATGATATTCACTATATCCTATTATTTTTCCCTGCCTTCTTGGATCTGCAGTATAGACCTGTTTTGTACGAGTCTTGGCTAATCACCTATGCCTACTTTCGACCTCGATTCTGTCCGATGCGAATCCCTACCATGATGCGTGTCCCAGCACAACAACTCGTCGAATGCTCTTTATGGACTCTGGACGGTGTCATTAGAATTAGGAACTGAGTCGCATTCTTACACACGGTGCGTACAAGACTTCCTCATCGACATTTATAAACTACCTGGACCCGACCCTCACTCAGCACAAGTGCATTTCAGGGCTTGATGGTTCGTGTGGGTGTTCAATAACACGACGATGCACCCCAACCCCTCGAGCGACTTGAACCGAATCATTGATCCATTGGATGTCCATAGTTCTAGATGTCTTTTATCCGTGATCCAAGACCTGCGGTCAAAGAGATTCGAAAAAGAAAATCTCACTCTCAGTTATCAATTCCTTGATATAACTTACAAAAGCAGAGTGCTCTACGAACGATAGATCTCCGTGACGTCAATCTAGAGTTGCGTAAGGAAATCGTCGGCCAGTCCGAACGACTGCAAAGTTGCTCCAGGTGTTGGGCTGACACCAGACAGTATTGCAGAGATGTTCCACATGGGACATCGCTTCGCCAAAAAAGTAAATAGCCTGGTCCTCAGGAGGCGTGAAATCCATGGAGATCCTAGATGATGCCTGCTTCGACCTCGACAATAGCTCCTGCGGCCAGGATGAGAGATGCAGAAAATCCACCCCACTGATGTGGGCTTGGTGGGTGGTCACCATGACGTGGGTAGACCCAAACACGTCGAGAAGCGCAATACTTTGTGAGCAGTAAAATCGGATAGCAAACCAGAAGAAAGGGCTGAGAAACCTACAGGACCGTCCAGTTCAAATAACACATAGCAGACATTGGTAATGGTCACCTCCACGTGGACCAGTTTTGTCAACAAAATTGGTCAAAGCTGATAATCCCAGATAAAGCAACCGCGAGTCGCGGCTTCCCACGCTGGTTGAGTCATAAGAAGCCGGCACTCCAATCCTACACCATCGACCTCAGAACCTAGCCAAATCAGTCCCAAGGCAAGTATCTATTGCGTTCACCTTTTATTTACTTTCGTCCGACGTATGCGTACGTGCGGGTGCATGTGCAGGTGCTGGATGCTCTCATAAAGATGAAGAACAAGGTCGACCCCACCTCATGTTTCGACGTTCTTGCCAAGAGGGCAATTGTGGCCCTTGTTCCATGAACACAGATGGTCAGAACACTCTCGTTTGTCTTTGCCACATTGATAAGAATACTACGAACAAAGATCTCCATCTCATCTCATGAACGGATCAACGTCTAAGTCTACCAATTCCCCTTCGTTGGTCCTCGTCAGTTCAAAGACCTGCACGGGCGAACGAGATACAAACGTATCAAAGGATATTGACATCGTCCATCGGTATTGAGAGCACCGTTTACCTTTTCCCTCCAACGTGTCCCCTTCGTGGGGACGCCTCGTCACGCAAGTCGGTCATGCAAAGATAAATGGCTCGCTTTCTACTCTCCACAGACTGACCAGCACCAGACTTTTATGTTCGATCGGTTTACGAATGGTCTGCTCGATGATATTCCGATTGGTCTGTCACTGGCACATATGTGCTAATAGATAATGCCGAATTTTTGGGCCTTTTTGGCGCTCCTTCGCGGAGGCTTTGTGCTGTTCTTTTTCATCTCGACTGACACATGGAACAGCCGCAGTGAGAGAATCGTATGTGCCAGAATTCCACTGTTTTGCGATCACTGACGAGTAGGAAAGCGTCACAACTCGATGTGTAGCATCATTCACTTTCGTCGCTAACAGAGAGCAGCCCATATCACAAATCTATAATTTTTCCTCCCTTTTGCGTTTTCTTCTCGTATAAACTGAGTACTACTAGTTACCTTGTTATTATACACGAAACAAAATCCGTTGTGCATGCGAGGAGTGACACGAGCGCGCTCAAAGATAATCGTCGACCTTGCAAAAATAACTCTCCTCGAAGCACAGCCACCCAAGGTACTTGGTCCTCACCTGCTTCCTCTCACCCTCACTCTGTTTGTATTTCTGTCTTCTGATATCACTGAACAACTGGAAGTCTTCCTCAGAGCCCTACCATGCATACGCTCCCTCGGCGCCTCCGTCGACTTGGAAGACACCGGTTGCGATTCTTCCCGCACTCGACGACCATGCGTCCTGGGACATGCGTGCGTTATCTGAGGAGCCACCAAAACGGAGGATAGCTGCACGCGCACCTGCCAGCTTTTCGAGAACACGTCGTTATCGTCAGCTTCAAGACGAACTTGGTTGGAGACTTCCGGTCCACTTCGACTTGGCATGCAGTGGACATCGCAAGTGTTGGTCGGTGTCATGGCGCACAAGCGCGGTCGATCCTCCAGAGCTTGACCGACTTGTGAGGGGGTTTCCCCGTCGAGCAAGCCAAAGGTGCTTGTTAGTCGTGCTTGTGTCAGAGATGGATTAGACTTGCACGATGGGCTAGAGCCGTCCAGAGTGCATATGTATTGGTATTGATAGTGGGGCTGCCCTCAAATAACTCCTTCTCATCCCGCAGCATCACTGTTCGACCATGTTATGTTTTTCATCTCTTTGAGCATCTCGAGATCCACAGGAAGCTCTTGTTCGAGTGCTGGGTGGCCGTAATTCGACGTCAACCTCGTAGGACTGCAACCTATCCTCGCGCGCTGCTGGACGAACTTCTTTAGAACGACATCAAAATGTTGAAGCAATGGAAGACGACGATATTGGAAGGACTTTGCCATGCCAACGACAAGTCATTCCCGCCTATCAGAGTTTGTCGGGCTCGCGCGCCGAGAAAAGGGTTTGATTCGGAAGCTCTATGGAGGTGACGCGAGCGATGTACATGGGCACAGGGATTTTCTCCAGGTGGGCTCGGACCAATGCTTGCCACCGTTTTATTTCCTTTCCCCCCTTGTTTCTTTTTCTGTTTTGCTTCGTACCTTCCGTTGTCGCCAGCTCGGACTCCTTCGAGGTATTGCTCCATCAACTGAGTTTGTTTCTCCCCTCGCGGATTAGAACTACTTAAGTGACACATTGTATCGTAGCTGCTCTTCTTTGTAGGCGAATCAGCCAGTACACTATTTGCATGCTTACCGACAACGTTACTGTTCGTTCAAGTATGTTTATGATTGATCACCCCAGTCTGGCGACCCATGCGCAGATGCATTTCGGATAGTCATGTATGGCATTTTGCTGTAGCAGCTATCAACCACTATCGCGATGTCTGAAGCTGAAGCTCCAAGTAGACCTAAAATATGATTCATGTGTCCTAAACAAAACAGGTTCTTTGAAACATCATTAATCATATGTCATCTGTTACAACCGACATCTTCAACAGAGTTCGAACGTCAGTTCCCCTTCTCCAACCACCCTCACGTGAGGCGTTTGTGGAATCCCCACAGATATGTAGTGTACTCCCTCTTGAGCGTCTGTTTTAGCGATACTGTGGCTGCGTTTACGGCATTCAACCGGCTCAAATCGTGTCCAATCCAAAGAAAAGTGCTCCAAAACTCACAAATTCAGGAGGTGCTCTAAAGGCTCAATAAAAACCATATCCCCTACACGAGGATGACACAGCATGCATCGCGTATGTGAACAGTGCCGGTTGTGTGCCTTCGACTCTGCAGCCAGTATAGCATTCATGTGCTCATCTCCTATAGCCTGCCACTGTGGCGTCTGCTTGTGTATTGCATGAGCATAGTGTGCATGCACCATCTACCATCGCAAGGGTCAGCAAGCCGCACACTTTGTGGTTATTTCGGAGACC
>JBBPTK010000174.1:0-23499 GCA_038094135.1 Spongiforma cf. squarepantsii | reverse complement strand
CGTACCAGAGTGAAACAATCCCATATTTCTTGATCTAATCATGATCAGATCATGTACTTCTCACGAGCGAATAACAAACTCTAGCTCTGAGCAATGCAATACCGCTCTTGCCTTCAGTTTGCATGGCAGTCTTGATGGTATCGACGGGAGTCAAGATCATTCTAAAGCACGCAGCAGCCACACTTGCAAACACTGTTTTGACGAGTGTTGGCCAATTTTTCATGATCGGATTGCTCTCCAAGAGTGCGAAAATCCCCGCGTTGGCCGCAGTATCGCCAAAGCGGGATACGGGCCCTTGAACGAGAGCGGCGACGAGACCCTGGTAATATCTCGTCCAGCCACCATCTGCATACAACGTTCTGATCGCTTCGGTGGTTGTCGTTCCGTAGCGGTATTGATAATTCATGACCGTACGCAAAGGCTATACTTGAATCTTAGCATAGCCTCAGGACATATTTGAAAACGTTTACCATGAGCGTCAATACTTGGAGGACCATAGCTAGATAGCGAGAAACACAGATCGGCCGCCATTTTTCATCATTGGATGCCAGATGCTCACCTGCGGCACCGCTGAGTCCACCACCGAGCGCTTTCTGCAGAGCCCCACCCAAGTCGAACTAGACCATTCCCAGTCGACGAACGAATGAGTGAGAAAGATGACCGTCTACCTATCTATAGAGAGAACACACCTCAATGTCGTCCGCATTGATCCATCCCTGCACAAAAAGACCCACCACGCCAAGGGACAAGAGCACGATGGCACCCTGGAAAGTAATCGTCCACCACGATCTCGTCTGAACAGTGGGTTGGTCATCGTCAGCGATGAGCGTATCACCAGATTCTTCGTCGCTGCCGTGAGTCGTGGCCCGTGGCTCATCGTGGTAAGCAGTGGGCGGAACGGAAGCGCTCAGCAGAGGCTGCGCCTCTGAATCCCCCGGATCGCTGGCTTTGGGTGACATGGCTGCTGCGTCAGAGAGAAGTTGAACCGAGTTTCTCCCGCGGCAAATCGGATGATATGGACCGCGACATGACATAAATAGCAACACAGAAGGCGTGAGATCAAACGGTTCTTTTTTTACACGACTTACAATTATGCCAAGCTATCGCTCGACCTAGTCTGGTGACGGCTCGGCCATGGCTAATGGGCACCAGCGTAAGGGCAAGCGGTTATCGTCGGTCTGGCGAATCGGGACCTGGCGTTGTAGCCTTAGGCTGAGGTAACTCTTGTTTTGTCGTCCGAGTCGGTGCAATATTACTCTCTTCATGTCTAGTACTCAACTTCCAAGACGAGGTTTGCCTGGGTCAGCTCGCCTTCCTTCTGCTTCTCACCGTGCGCTAGGATTCCATGTCGTCGAATTACGAGAGCTCGGCTGGCTCGTAAACTGACCCAATGTATGTTTTCGGAATAAAAAGAAACGAGTGGCTGATTGTTCTCACTCAAGGCACATCACCACATGCTGTTGGGTCGCCCGTAAGACTGTTCGAGCCAGATACCTCATGGCCCATTTCTCTCGGCCTCAGAAATACTCTCATGAACCTTGGCATGACTCTAGGCTTGTTGCGTAGGGTCATC
Source organism: Spongiforma cf. squarepantsii (assembly GCA_038094135.1). Taxonomy (NCBI): domain Eukaryota; kingdom Fungi; phylum Basidiomycota; class Agaricomycetes; order Boletales; family Boletaceae; genus Spongiforma; species Spongiforma cf. squarepantsii. Next base: position 21,926 of record JBBPTK010000174.1, on the reverse strand, counting down.
AGGCTAAATAGTCTGGTCAAGTAACCACTCGCCGTTGGCGTTCGACAAGCAACTTCGCTCTTTGTCCGGTCCAAGTCGAGCCTCTCCCTGAACCTATTCTACATAGTCTTTTTCTCAGCGATGTGGTCTCTCTTGACCCACAACCTAGTCCATCTTGACTAACTAGCTTGCATCCCAAGAGTCAAGCTCAGCCAAGAGCGAGCTTACTGTTCGTCAATACATCAATCTTGACGATTTTCCCACCGCATGCCAGTCACCACCTCGAACCCAGCTGACATCAAAACGATCAATTTGTTGACCTCAATGCTGCCAGTACGATCGCCCTCACGAACGTGTCCGTGAGGAAGAAAGCAGCGAGATCCGTTGATCGGCTTTTTGGGCATTTGTCAAACTCATGTCGTTCCGATGGAAGGACGCTTTGTGTACGTCGCATAACATTTGATGGTATCCCGTTCGTCGTGGACCTAGGGGTACATCCCCAACAGCGATATTTAAGATGTCCTCGACATCAGGCATGTTTTGGCATCCGTGTTGAGACGTGGGAACTCCGATTGCGTGTCTAGACGAGGTGTGAATATTTTGCTTTGCCCAGATTTATTCGATCACAACGATACATCAGACCTTCGTGCAGGTGTCATAGTATGGTGGTAATATGTAAGCTAATTGACGATTTTAGGCTGAAAGCGAACAAGGAGCATGAAAAATTGTAAAAGGACTTGACCAATGACGATACGAGTTTAACATACACCCTCTTTCTTACGATGCAAATTGTAGTCGGTATAATGCGAAGGTCGGTATGAAGTACTAAGCCTGAACGTGTAGGAAAGAGAGATAGGTATATTTCTGGCAATACTCCACCGAAACTAGGCTGTCACGGCATTTCGAAAGGCGAGTACATACATATTAGGATCTGATACATTAGTTCCGGTGGTTAGCTGTGATGTTATAGACGCCTGATGGACAAAAGTATTTACCTTACAAATTTAACAACGGAAAAGATCCCGGAAGAGTGCCGCCTTCATTTTCTCCATTTCCTCGAGTGCCTCTCGTGACTGCGCTTTCGATTTATCATACTCATTTAGCAGAATCTTCGCCAGAGCTGAATCAGCTTGTGTCCACGCGACCTCGTCCTTGAGTTCCTTCAACACCCTCCGTTGCTCTCCTAAGAACCACTGAAATTGAGAAAATAATAATCTAGCCACTTGTGTTTCATCTAAACGCATTTTCTGGCCGACAAGCTCATTTTGCAAGAGTAACTTGCTTCTTCCGACTTTCAAAGCTAGAAGACTTTCTGCAATAGCCCATGCGGAAGAGGTCGTATTGTTGAAACGTTTGACAGAGGCGCCTTCCAGTATGATGTCTCGCCAGGAAGCACTTTGAAGCGCATGCTCTCGAGCCTCTGCTACTGCTCTATCCCGTACAATATTCCACATGGTCGTTACCAAACGTATCCGACGCGGAAATGCAGGGCCGCAAATCTGACGGAGAATCTGGATATTTTTCAAAATAGAGTTGAACGGACTCTTGTCTGTGATACAGTGGAGATAGATGATCCCGGCAACTTTAATAGAGGTGCCATCTGGATACCTTGGTATATACAGTATTAGAATGAAACAGGAGCACAAAATATTGAGTGACGTACTTTTGCAGGAGAAATTGAGCTGTTGCCCTTAAAACCTCAGCATCCTGGGATCCATATGTATCTCCAAACCCAAGCATGTCCACCAACACAAGGCGGAAATTTCTGTAGGGAATGACATATGGGGTAGCGTCCTGGGCAACGGTCTTGAGGGTACTCGCATTCCGCCCCCCCATAGTAATGGCATTGATGAACTAATTATTCCCGGACTTTAGCCATACGAAGGGTGCCATAACAAACCCACTTACGGATGTCTTTCCGGATCCTGTTGGACCCATGAGACTGTTTCACAAATTTGCTTTAGTGTGGTGTTTGAACAAGCCTGAATAGGTTCACACACATGATAATGAAATCATTTGGATCCGCTTCGAAGTGCTGGATGGATTTGCTGACAGTGAAGGTCACCTGGTGCAAAACCACTGCACTAGCCCCCGCGGTGGATTGGTGAGGGAGGCACGACGCCTTTTTGTTAGCTACCGAATCAGCCCGATCACACGATGAGATGGACATATCACGAGTATGACCACAGCACATTGCTGTGCCAATGCATCCAGCAGATTTTTCCACAGTGGAAGTTTTCTGGCACGAATCCGGAACCGCGAGTGTGCTAGAATCCTTCGCGGAGCTTTCTGACGGAGATTGGTTAGAAAGGCAAGATGATTCGTCTGCTGGCAGATCACTTTGACAAGAAGGTGAAATTAATAGATCAGGGAGAGGTCCAGGCGCTACCACCTCAGCGGATTTACTAGTTCTCCGCTGCACAGGTGGAACCACAGTTATGGAATTCCTTCTCGAGTCCTCCAGGTTAGACTCATCCACTGTCAAATCAGCTTGGCTACCAGACAATGAAACAAAGAAATCACGGAGGCTCGGAGATCCAGATGCCGGGTGATGTTCTGTGAACCCTTTGACAGCAACAACTAATTCACCTGAAACAGGCCTTTCCTCTGGTGATGACCAGCAAAGTTGAATGAAGTCCCAGTGTAAGTCGTCTATCGTCCTAGATTTCGGTCTGCCTGGTTTCTCTCCTTTAATTAGGCGAGAAATGACAGTCATTTCGTTCAAAACTTCAGACCATGGTTGCTTTCCAGATAACACCTGTACTAAAAGCCTCAGTATATTTTTGTCTAGGTTAGTTCTTTAACGTGCCTGTAGAGCAACACATCCAAACGAATATATGTCACTCTTGGTTGACAGACGGAATGTCTCTTCAAGATCAATCTGCTCAGGTGCGGTCCAGCGCAATGTTCCAGGCCGTCTCGTGGATCTCTGAAGGTATGTTTGGCCTTCAGGGATGCTGCCCAACAAGGAAGCATAGCCAAAATCAGATAGGCGGGCATTGTATTCTGCATCGAGAAGTATATTCCTCTGGTTTGTATATAAATATGCAGAATGGCAACAATGAAATCCAATTCCACATACAGGGTTCAGATCTCCATGAACAATCGGAAAAGAATGCACTGTATTACGTGTTATTTTTTCAGCCATTGAACATCATCATGCAGTGATGACTCACGGTAGTGCAGCCCTTGGGCAATGTCCAGTAGCTTTTATATTGAAGAGGTTAGTGACTAAATTAGCAGAAATCAACTAAACCCACAATCTGCAGTCTGTATATTGTTTCAAGTTTGTCTTCGTGTGTCTCTAAAAAAGTGTAAAGACATTCGTTTGACATCCATAATGAGACCAGCGACGTCGTATTACGCATGCCAAAGCCATTTGCAGTCCCGAGGAACGGAACGATGTTCTGATGACTCAGCCTTCTCCAAATTCCGAGCTCCCGGCGGAACATCTTCGGGGAGCATCAGATGTCTAGATGATGTTCGAATAGAGAAAAAGGTCACCTTTTCACCCGTATTCTCATCTATTCTGAATCGCAACGCCTTTACAGCAACCTGAAGCAGAGTTAAACATTGAATTACAGACGGATGTAGTTCATAGAATGTACTCGTGCGTACCACTTGTGATTTCACACCGTCATCGTAATGACACCTATAGACATCCCCAGAAGCTCCTCCAGCGACAAACTCACTCGCACCAACTTTGGCAATTTTGTCTGTGAGGTCTGGTGGGGACAAACCCTCAGCACTAGTAGTAACAAAATGTCATCAGTTCGTCGTATAACATACGAGGGAACGGTGACGTGCTCAAAGTTGGGCGTGTTGAAGGCTTGAAACTAAGGTTCCACTGTTGGTTAGATTCCTACCATTCCTAGTAGTTGTGCCGGATTGGTACCTGATGTGGTTGGAGACTATCATTCTCGGAAGGTTGTGGTGCAGCTTCTGACATAATGATGGTGTTCGGTTGCGATCGATATTCGATGACGTCTCAATATTATAGTAATGCCAGCGGAAGCAAAAGAGGTGCTTGCATTTCCCAGTTGGACGAGGTTCAGCTTACTACGGGGTCTCAGGACCCCAGAAATAGAAAGAATTATCTGGCCCGGATGGCCCCGAAGGGCAAATAGTAAGTTTCGCCTGTAAGTAGTAGTGACTCTACATTCGAGCCTCCAACTCGTTATTGAGGCTCCGAGTCTTTCGAGTACAACATACAGTGGCATCTCATGAATTTAAAATCATGGGCAACATTGACATCTAGCAACCTGTAACAAGCTTGGACGAGTCCTGCCCAATGAGTAGTATGTCAGTAAAGTAGAGAAGAAAATCTAGCGGTAAGCCAGAGAAGGAAACTTTCATTCCTTTGTTCATGGTGGAATATACGGTATGCTCTATTCCTGTCCTGAGGTATAAGTGCATTCCAGGTTCAACCCCCAGAAGCTTCGCGAACTGTCAAGGTCCCGACCACACTATCTGATATTCGAGTCTGTATGTCTAGTTGGTCTAGGTGCCAGTTACCTTTGCCCAGCACCTATCCGTTCTGCAGTGCACGATCGATGTGCATGAATCATATCGCTCACAAACAATGAAGAAATAGGGTGCAAGGTACAGCGATACTGTTTTTTTTGGATCCTCGTTTATCGTCCTTCAGGGCCTTGCCCTATGGTGGACGGTACATGCGGGTATAACAGCGATACATTGTTGACATCAGGTGCATTCCAGGGCACGTGTTGACTACTCGTGGTTCAATTATGATAGTCTGATCCGTAAATGGTGGGTCTAGACTCTAGTGGCGGGAAACCGCAGATCGATTGATGATACTGGTCGAACAAAAATGGCGTGAAGGACTCGAGGATCCGAAGTATTTGCCATTCATCCGCTTCTGCTTATGTTGTGATAGGTACAAGAGAATGTTCGCCTGGGTGAAGAATGGTAAGACAGACTCCACACTCCGCACATATCGGACTTTTTCAAATTGGTATTGATCTAGTACTTTCAACTCATTTACTTACTCAAGCACTCACGGTTTTCGCACCACGAGCGGCCCGTAACGACCGATTGGTATTATGTAAATTTGATGTTTTTACAGATTATCGAAGGATATGTCAGTCCAAAAATGACATTGCACACACAAAATTGACATGACTAATAAAGCTACACGAAGAAAGAACAAACATTTCCCCTCCGAGGGGCCTAGACTTCAATTCTCATCGACCGATCGACCTCGGGGATAGCAAGACGGATGAACCGGTTCTAGTGAAGACGTCCGCACGTGGCATTCCAGTACTCGTTCTGGTACTCGACCTGAGTGCTAAACTCGTTCGCTTTCGTGAACGCATCTAGCGAGCACGTCCCATATCTCCTGTCTTGATGCGATGTCGCGCATTTACTTAGAGGGAACGTTTCTTCGTTCATCCGGAGGCGGACTTGAGGACCTTGGAAACTGCGTATCGTGAGGAAATTGTACACATGCCTCAGCAATATTTAACATACGATGTCGTGCAAGTAAACCTCTCCCATACCAGGTTCGCGGCAAAAGGCGCCTCATCAGAGGATCTGAACTTGCTAAATGGGCGTGGACCGTCGGGGGTAAGAGGGGTGGCATCTCTGTGAATTGGATTTCAATGTAATCAACCGTCTTTTCCTGCAAATAGGCACTGACTTGTTCAACCCCATGGCGGATAACATATGGAGTATCGTAGTATCATGAGCAAAGTCCAGGTATAGTGAATCGGCATGACCCGTTTCATTCGTCAGTCTATTGATAACACAGTTACCTGCTGCGCTCCGGGTTGGTATAAGTATAGCCAACTTACCGTTCGATGAGTTTCTTGACAGTGGTTGAGCCAACAAGAGTCCCAGGGTCCCCTTTGGTTACATCATGTCCGGTGATAATATCATAGGTCAAGTCCGATTCGTATCTGGAACGTTGCACGTAAGTCATCCTCATCCATAACAGCAGCTGGCACCTACTCCAAGTTGCGTAGCTCGTGTGGAAGAAACACATCACACCAAGCAATCGTGCCACGGGCTGCAAGGTCATACGGACACGCATACAAGGCACCTCGGATATCGTCGAGATCAAAGTTCACGCCAGGGAGAAGCAGGTTGAGTCTGTCTCTGATGGGCGGAACATACTTGTTAATCCATTTCAGGGCCGTCTGCATACGGTAACGAATGGTGAGTATCATCAACGCATGAACCTTGTAGCATAACTACCTCATAAGCTTGCGAATCAGGCACGTTCGGACAATAACGCCATGCATCAAGCCAGGAAACCTGATCTTTGAAGTCATCTACCGTCAAAAACGTGACATTGTCCGCTTTTTCCCCAAAAAAACCTTCAGCAAAGAAGTGCGCAGAGTCGATGACTCTTTGGACTTTGGTAGACACAATGGTATTGGTCGAGAACGTCGGGTAGCGAAGTGCAAACCTACAAGTGGCAAGGTCAGACATACATGCATAGTTCGAACCAAAAAAACACGCACTCGACACCATGATCGAAAAGTTGCTGACGTCCGATAATGCTGAGCTCATTCGGAACTAGCTGGTATTCGTATCCACCTCTGAGAAATTCCAGTTCCGGTGTAAGCCAAGCGTCTTGAATCTTCTCCCGGGCTTCACCGAGGGTGGAAACAAGCTTTAGAATAAATTTTTGCTCATATATAGGACCACGAGAGCCATGTCGATGTAGCTGAGATTAAGAGTCAGATAAATGGAATCGTCTAAGCCAAAGAAGCTCACCAAGATGACCTGATCGACGGTACAGTCCTTCGGCAAGTCTGCAGATACTCCTAGAGCAGTGGGGGCCTTGTGGTATGGCGAGAGGTTACCAAGATGATTCAAAACCTCAGGACCCCAAGGACGAACGGATTGCTCAACGAGCGGTTCAGAGTTTAGACCCAATTGACCGAAGAAATTGGGCCATGAAAAAGGAAGTTGAATCAAAGATAGAAGGGCTGCCCTAGACGGAATATGCATTGAGAGTGAACAATGTGGGGGAAGAGAAAACCGAGTAAGACACTCGCCATGACCGGTTCCGTTCAGTCCTAAGACTTAGCCGGGACCCGAATTATGTGACCCGAACAATAATACTTACGGTATAGCCTCGTATTCCTCTTCGGCTTCCCCTCCACTATAGTTCTCATATTCAACAATTAGAGTGTGGTCAAGCGAACACGAACATCGTGACCGCGTACGAACTCGCGCTAGCTGGCGCACATGATGTTCACGTTCCTCGTGTTACTAGAGACCGCATCTCACGCCTTCTCGATCTCGTCATCTGTCATGTTTGCTATTGACAAGGTGTGCCGTATATCCGATATCCTGCACTCACCGCGATTGTCTTGTGTGGACCTATCGTTTTGCCATTCGATCCCGTGGAGGAGAGCGATCCAGCAAATGCGGCAAAGTCGAGGAGAAAATGGCACAATCCACTTCACATATTCCTCGGTCCACATGGTCCAAAAGATTCCAGCAAGATCCGAGTGATGTGGAAGGCTGGGCAATCAAGGGCATGCAGAAAGTAATCGACGAGATTCTTGAAAAAAAGATACGAAAGGGAAGGTCCTTGCTTGGCCGGATACAGATCCAGTTTCGATTTTGCATCATGGAGGGGCAAATTGGGAGCATGGTAAGGTTTTGGCTCCTGTGCAACTCGACGTTTACGGAGTCCTGATATCGCCGACCCGGATACAGGCGTGGTGTACCGCACCGAATACTTGAACATTCAATGATCACTTTGGCATACAAAACGTGCGCACCGAGCGTTTGGGAAAATAAATTCAGATACTCTCAGCATTGGCTATTTTGAAGGAGGCGGGCATGCTCGAAGTACCACTCGATTGACAGTATCGAACCTTTCAAGTATTAACATAGATATGATATAGATAAAGCCATGGGAAGTTAAGTAAAGTAGCAGGACTCGTGGAAAGAAAAATGAAATGCACTATTATTCAACCCTTATCCCCGTTATATTAAAGGTATTGCGAACATGATACACGGATAATGGTGATGACGACGACGACGACAAGGAACACTGAGAGACTATGGGGAAACCCCGGGATGTGTGGGTGGCACGGGGAAATCAGATGTGTGGTAGCACGGGGAAATCGAAGAGTGGCGGCCTATAAATCGCCCAGAGTCTTTCGTATCACTATTCAGTACGATCATGACTCCCTACGATGTCAGTTTTTGTTTCCCTGTCCGCGAGCTTGAAAACGATCGAGTGAAGCTGACACCATTCATCGTAAGTCTACCATCCCGATCATCCGATCTACTAGTCTGGTGACCAGACCGTCTATCTATGAGGCCTCGAGGCGTGAGGGCGTGGAAGTGGCAAGCCGTCGATACAAGCTTCAAGGCCTCATAGACGGTCTGGTCACCAGACTACATCCAATCACCACCGATCATGAATGACTCACCGAGTCCCACCAGCTCGCTCTACACTGCGATCTATTCTTCCAAGGCTCCGCATCGCATCCAGAGCTCTACCGACACCTCCCTTTTGGTCCCTACCCCTCCGCTGCCACCTTTACCCAACACCTCGTCCTCGACCGCATCCAGCGTGACCCAGGACTGATGCTCTACGCCATCATCGACAAAACTAAGACCTCTTCGCGAGAGTCACCTTCCTCTGCCGACCTAGCAGGTACTATTGGGTATCTCCGCGGATCACCTACGCACCTTAGCATCGAGATCGGATTCATTATCATTTTGCCGCCGTTCCAACGGACGCACGTCTCGACGAACGCAGTCGGGCTTCTCCTGCATTATGCGCTCGACCTGCCGACGGCCGTACCATCTGGACTTGGTCTGAGACGTGTACAGTGGCAAACTTCCCATAGTAACACGGCTTCGATAAGGGTTGCAGAGCGAATGGGGTTCAAGAAGGAAGCCAGGTTGAGATGGGACAGAGTCCTCCCCCGTGGTGCAGGAAAGGAAGGGAACGGCGAGGCCCTCAGAGAGGGCGATCCAAGCCCGGGCGCTCCCGGTCGACACACAGCGATGTTAGCCATCTGCTGGGACGATTGGGAAAGTGGCTGGAGAGAACGAGTAGCAGCACTCATGGAAAGACAGAGATGAAATCCACCGCTATTCAACGTTTTAACCCTTATACCCTCCATATTCCACAAACACGATAAAGGACGTCAGTAGTAAAAATACCGTCGGTATCAAGATATATATGATATCGCACGAGCACAAGGACAATGATCTCCAATGATAAACTTCTGCCGTGACCCGCTTGTCTTTTCGTCCCATCTGTCAATGAAAATACTCGTAAGCAGTTAACAAGCATTACATGTATGCACTCACAAATCCATAAATAACTTCCAGAGCACCGAAAACACGATTCCCTGCAGACCATTCGCCGAGATCCGTGTTTGCAGGCCTCGTCCCAACAGACCCTTGACGCCATCGGCAGCAATCACCGCACGCGCAGCATCGAAATATCCAATGCGGCTAGCATGCACCTGATGGTAGGTCCTGACGACACGCAGGGAATTCGAGACACTATCGGAAACGATCGAAGCTGCGAATCCAATCAACGCAGACCGTCCGAGCTTCTCCAAAACCGTCGTGGGTAAGGGAAGGTTGGCATCCAGCCAGTTGTACGTTCCAAACCACTGCACAGATCAAACAAGGGTGGTGCAGAAGCAAAATACAATACGTACGGGATAATGACGAAATGTAGCTGCCACCGTTGCCACGCCCCCATACCAGAGTGAAACAACCCCACATTTCTTGATCTGATCATCATGATCAGATTATGTTACTTCTCATGAGAGAATAACAAACTCTAGCTCTGAGCAACGCAATACCACTCTTGCCTTTAGTTTGCATGGCGGTCTTGATGGTATCGACGGGCGTCAAGATCATCCTAAAGCACAGTAGCCACACTTGCAAACACTGTTTTGAGTCTTGACGAGTGTGGGCAAGTTTTTCATGAACGGATTACTTTCTAACAGTGCGAAAATGCCCGCGTTGGCTGCAATATCGCCAAAGCGAGATACGGGTCCTTGAACGAGAGCGGCGACGAGACCCCGGTAGGATCTCGTGCAGCCACCATCTGCATGCAACGTGGGTTAAGAGATGAGAGAAGGAGGGTAGAACGTACTAGGGAATGAAGGAAGGAGTTGAATGGTCTGGGCAAAAAGCTGCAGGCTTTTCCTGCCCGAAGCTGGACCCGGACTGGGCGAGAGCGCGCTGTGAGGGTGGGTTAGGTACCGAAACGGCTAAGCTCGAGACCGAGTAGTGCCGAGTGATGTAGCGTCGGACATTTTGTAGGCAGGCGATACTGAATGTACGAAGCCCGAGAGAGTGGAGAGGCGGGAGGGTGCTTTAAACGAGTGTATCGAGGAATACTGGACTACGACAGAAAGCGAAAGGAAAGGAGTCACTTCGCTTCCCACGCATAGACTAAATCCCGTGCCTAACTTGAGCCTTAGCACAGCCTCAGAACATATCTAAAGACATTTACCATGAGCACCAATACTTGGAGGATCATGACTAGATAGGCCTGGGAGAAACACAAATGAGTTGCTATGTTTCATTATTGAATGCAAATGCTTACCTGCGGCACCCCTGAGTCTAGACCATTCCCAGTCGTCCGACGAATGAGTGAGAAAGATAACCGTCTACCTATCTATAGAGAGAACACACCTCAATGTTGTCCGCACTGATTAATCCCGCACAAGAAGACCCACCACAACGACAGACAACTACTTGTGGTTCGATTATCATAGTCTGAGCTAATCCCGTAGAAGGGCCTTTCTGGGCCTAGTGGCAGGAAACGATTGATGATACTGATTAAACAAAAATGGGATAAAAGACTTGAGGATCCAAAGTATTTCTGGCAGACTCCACACTCCGCACATGGACTTTTTCAAGTAGGTTATGGCATTGATCTAGTACTGTCGACTCATTTACTTAAACACTCGCGGTTTTCGCTCCACGGGCGGCCTGAACGGTCGATCGGTATTACAAAATTTGATGCGCATCCGGCCTTACAGATTATTGAAGGACATGTCAGTCCAAAAATGACACTGCACAGACAGATTCGACATGACTGATAAAGCTTAAAGCTACACGAAGAAAGAACAAACGTTTCCTCCCCGAGGGGCCCAGACTCGTTCAATTCTCGCCAACCGATCGACCTCGAGGATAGCGCAACGGATGAACGAATTCTAATGAAGACGTCCACACGTGGCATTCCAGTACTCGTTCTGGTACTCGACCTGAGTGCTAAACTCGCTCGCTTTCGTGAACGCATCCAGCGAGCACGTCCCGTATCTCCTGTCTTGATGCGATGTCGCGCATTTACTCAGAGGGAACGTCTCTTCGTTCATCCGGAGGCGAACTTGAGGACCTTGGAAACTATGTATCGTGAGGGAATTGTACACATGCCTCAGCAAAATTTGACATACGATGTTGCGCAAGTAAACCTCTCCCATACCAGGTTCGCAGCAAAAGGCGCTTCGTCAGAGGATCTGAACTTGCTAAATGGGCGTGGACCGTCTGGAGTAAGAGGGGTGGGATCTCTGTGAATGAGATTTTAATATGATCAACTGTCTTTTCCTGCAAATGGACACTGACTTGTTCAACCCCATGGCGGATAACATATGGAGTATCGTGGTATCATGAGCAAAATCCAGGTATAGTGAATCGGCATGACCCGTTTCGTTCGTCAATCTGTTGGCAACATGGTTATAACTTATCTGCTATGCTTTATTTTTGCATATAACCAACTTACCGTTCAATGAGTTTCTTGACAGTGGTGGAACCAACAAGAGTCCCAGGGTCCCCTTTGGTTACATCATGTCCGGTGATAATATCAAAGGTCAAGTCCGATTCGTATCTGGAACATTGCATGTAAGTCACCCTCATCCATAACGGCAGCTGGCACTTACTCCAAGTTGCGCAACTCGTGTGGAAGAAACACATCACACCAAGCAATTGTGCCACGGGCTGCAAGGTCATACGGACACGCATACAAGGCACCTCGGATGTCGTCGAGATCAAAGTTCACGCCAGGGAGAAGCAGGTTGAGTCTGTCCCTGATGGGCGGAACGTACTTGTTGATCCATTCCATGGCCGCCTGCATACGGTAACGAATGGTGAGTATCATCAACGCATGAACCTTGTAGCATAACTACCTCATAAGCTTGCGAATTAGGCACGTTTGGACAATAATGCCAAGCATCAAGCCAGGAAACCTGATCTTTGAAGTCGTCTACTGTCAAAAACGTGACATTGTCCGCCTTTTTTCCGAAAAAGCCTTGAGCAAAGAAGTGCGCGGAGTCGACGACTCTTTGGACTTTGGTAGACACAATGGTGTTGGTCGAGAACGTCGGGTAGCGAAGTGCAAACCTGCAAGTGGCAAAGTCAGACATGCACGCATAGTTCGAACCCAAAAAAAAAAAAACACGCACTCGACACCATGATCGAAAAGTTGCTGACGTCCGATAATGCTGAGCTCATTCGGAACTAGCTGGTATTCGTATCCACCTCTAAGAAACTCCAGTTCCGGCGTAAGCCAAGCATCTTGAATCTTCTCCCGGGCTTCGTCAAGGGTGGAAACAAGCTTTAGAATAAATTTTTGCTCGAATACAGGTCCACGAGAGCCATGTCGATGTAGCTGAGATTAAGAGTTAGGTAAATAGAATCGTCTAAGCCAAAGAAGCTCACCAAGATGACCTGATCGACGGCACAGTCCTTCGGCAAGTCTGCAGATACTCCTAGAGCAACGGGAGCTTTGTGGTATGGCGAGAGGTTACCAAGATGGTTCAAAACCTCAGGGCCCCAAGGACGAACGGACTGCTCAACGAGCGATTCAGAGTTTACTAGTCCCAATTGACCGAAGAACTTGGGCCATGAAAAAGGAAGTTGAATCAAAGATAGAAGGGCTGCCCTAGACGGAATATACATTGCGAGTGAACAATGTGGGGAGAGAGAAAAACGAGTACGACCCTCGCCATGACCGCGTCCAGTCCTCTTAGCCGGGACCTGAATTGTCGCCCGAACTATACGGTATTCCTCTTCGGCTCCCCCGCCACCATGGTTCCCATATTCAACAACAAGTATGTGTGGTCGAGCGAACATGAACATCATGACCGCGTATAAACTCACACCAGCTGGCACACATGTTCCCATTCCTCGTTTTAGAGACCACATCTCACGCCTTCTCGATCTCGTCATCCGTCATGTTTGCTATTAACAAGCTGGTGTTGTCAGGGCACCGCTTACTGGGAACGCATCCATTGGCTGAATAGCAATGCCAATATACGGCACCCTCGTGGGATGCGAGAGAAGAATTTCGCCAAATTGGATGTGTTGGCTTGCCCTGGAATCGGGATGAATACCTCATGATATTGGAGAACGTCGAAGAACTCCTCACTACCGTTAAACCAGACGTGGTGTTGACCGACTTCGGCTTCTACTCTGCAATAGATGCCTGCAAAACTTGTCAGCCAAAAGTATGTCATCATACTGCTCAATTCTAAGTACTCATCCCTGTAATTTCTCGCGGTCGACTATATGTATATATCACACAATTGTGCGGCAGGTTCCACTCAGCACCGCAAGGTTTTATTCTTCCCCGAATTTCAAATCTCATGATTGTGCCGAAGACTGAAGCCGATGTACAGCAAGATGCCCTTTCGCGGTGTGCCGTATATCTATCCCGCACTCACCGGGATCGTCTTGTGTGGGCCTATCGTTGTGCCATTTTAATGGAAATGGGGGCAGTCGAGGCGACGGGGACGATGCGCGACGAAGGCGAAAAGCTAAGTTTGTGGACTACGAACACGCGTACTACGTTAGGTGCGATTATGTAATTAACGCGATACTACTACGACGAGGACGCCAATTCCAACACATTTGATCTCGTGGAGGAGAGCGATCCAGCGATGCGGCAAAGTCGAGGAGGAAATGGCGACCACACGCATTGCTCGATCCACGTGATCCAAAAGGTTCCAGCGAGATCCGAGTGATGTGGAAGGCCGGGCAACCGGGGGCATGCAGAAGGTAATCGACGAGATTCTTGACAAAAAGATACGAAAGGGAAGGTGCTTGCTTGGCCGGATACAGCTTCGATTTTACAACATCTAAACGTGTATCATTGCATCACAGAGGGGCAAATTGGGAGCATGGTAAGGTTTTGGGTCTGCACCTCGACGTTTACGGAGTCCTGATATCGTCGACCCGGATACAGGTGTGGTGTACCGCATCGAATACTTGAACATTGATCTCTTTGTCAAACAAAACGTGCGCACTGAGCGTTCGGGAAAAGGAATTCGGATACTCTCGATGTTGACTATTTTGAAGGGGGCGGGCGTGCTTCAAGTACCATTCGATTAGCAGTATCGAACCTTTCAAGTTTCAGCATAGATATGATACAGATAAAGTTATAGGAAGTTAAAGTAGCAGGACTCATGGAAAGAAAAAAAGAAAAAGATTATTATTTAACCCTTATACGCGTTATGTTCAAGGTATTGCGAACATGTTACACGGATAATTATTAATGGTGATGATGACGATCATAAGAAACACTGGAAGACTATGGGGAAACCCCGGGATGTGTGGGTAGCATGGGGAAATCAGATGTGTGGGTGGCACGGGAAAATCGAAGAGTGGCGGCCTATAAATCGCCCTGAGTCTTTCGTATCACTATTCAGTGCGATCATGACTCCCTACGATGTCAATTTTTGTTTCCCTGTCCGTGAGCTTGAAAATGATCGAGTGAAACTGACACCATTCATCGTAAGTCTACCATCCCGATCATCCGATCACTATCGATCATGAATGACTCACCAGTCCCACCAGCCCGCTCTACACAGTGATCTGTTCTTCCAAGGCTCCTCGTCACATCCAGAGCTCTACCAACACCTCCGTTCTGGTCCCTACATCTCCGCCGCCGCTCTCACCCAACTCATCCTCGACCGTGTCCAGCGTGACCCAGGACGCATGCTCTACGCCATCATCGACAAAACTAAGACCTCTTCGCAAGAGTCACCTTCCTCTGCCGACCTAGCAGGTATCATCGGGTATCTCCGCGGATCACCTACGCACCTTAGCGTCGAGATCGGACATATCGTTATTCTGCCCCCATTCCAACGAACGCACGTCTCGACGAACGCGGTCGGACTTCTCCTGCGTTATTCGCTCGACCTGCCAACGGCCGCATCGCCTGGCCTGGGTCTGAGACGTGTACAATGGCAAGCTTCAGAGAACAACATGGCTTCGATAAGGATCGCAGAGCGGATGGGGTTTAAGAAGGAAGCCGGGTTGAGATGGGACAGAGTCCTCCCTCGTGGTGCCGGAAAGGTTGGGGGTATCGAATACGTCCGAGAGGGCGATTCAAGGCCGGGGACACCTGGTCTACACTTGGTGATGCTAGCCATCTGCTGGGACGATTGGGAAAGTGGCTGGAGAGAACGAGTAGCAGCGCTCATGGAAAGACAGAAATGAAATACACTGCTATTCAACGTCCCAGCCCTCGCACCCTCCGTATTCCAGGTATTACAAACACGATAAATGGATGTCAGTAGTAAAAACATCGTCGGTATCAGGATATATATGATATCGCACGAGCACAAGGATAATGATCTCCACTGACAGACTTCTACCGTGATCCGCTTGTCTTTTCGTTCCACCTGTCAATGAAAAACATTTGTAAGCAGCTAACAAGCATCGCATGCATACACTCACAGATCCATAAACAACTTCCAGAGCACTGAAAACATGATTCCCTGCAGACCATTCGCCAAGATCCGTGTTTGCAGGCCCCGTCCCAACAGACCCTTGATGCCGTCGGCAGCAATCACCGCACGCATAGCATCCAGATACCCAATGCGGCTAGCATGCACCTGGCGGTAGGTCTTGACGACACGCAGGGAATTCGAGACACTATCGGAAACGATCGAAGCTGCGAATCCAATCAACGCAGACCGTCCGAGCTTCTCCAAAACTGTCGTGGGTAAGGGAAGGTTGGCATCCAGCCAGTTGTACGTTCCGAACCACTACACGAATGACCATCGTCGAACCCAATGGGACGCAAAGGTACAACACAATACGTACGGGATAATGACCCACAAACGTAGCTGCCGCCGTTGCCACGGCTCCGTACCAGAGTGAAACAATCCCATATTTCTTGATCTAATTAACATGATCAGATTATGTTACTTTTCATGAGCGAATAACAAACCCTGGCTCTGAGCAGCGCAATACCGCTCTTGCCTTCAGTTTGCATGGCAGTCTTGATGGTATCGATGGGCGTCAAGATCATTCTAAAGCACGCAGCAGCCACACTCGCAAACACTGTTTTGACGAGTATCGGCCAATTTTTCATGAACGGGTTGCTTTCTAACAGTACGAAAATGCCCGCGTTAGCCGCAGTATCGCCAAAGCGAGATACGGGTCCTTGAACGAGAGCGGCGACGAGACCCTGGTAGTATCTCGTCCAGCCACCGTCTTCATACAGCGTCTTGATCGCCTCGGTGGTTGTCGTTCCGTAGCGGTATTGATAATTCATGACCGTACGTAGGGGCTATATACTTATGCCTGAGCACGGTTCTCGGAAACATATCCAAAGATGTTTACCATGAGCGTCAAGACCTGAAGGACCATAGCTAGATGCCAAAGAACAAAGACGAGCTGCCACCCACTTCGCTATCGAATCAACAAATACTCACCTGCAGCACCGCTAAGTCCACCACCGAGTGCTTTTTTGAGAGCCCCACTGAAGTCAAACTAGACCATTCCGAGTCGACCAAGGAGTGACGGGAAGGATAAACGTTGGTCTAGAACCACTGAGGGAAAACAACACACCTCGATGTTGCCCACGTTGATCCATCCCCGTAAATAAAGCCCCACCACGACGAAAGACAACTTGAACACGATGGCACACTTCAAAGCAATCGTCCACCACGATCTCTTGGGAATAGCAGGTGGGTCATCATCAGCAATGAGCGTATCACCAGACTCTTCGTCGCTGCCATGATAAGCAGTGGGCTGGGAGGTTGAAGCGTTCAGCAGAGGCTGCGTCTCTGAGTCTCCAGGATTGCGAGCTGCGGCCGACATGGCTTTGTCAGTGAGAAGGCAAGCTGAGTGTCTCCCGCGGTAATGAACGGAGCCATGATGACACAAATAGCACTAAGCGGAGTAATGTGCATCAACCTTTTTTCCCAACTTGAAGCGTTCCCATGGCACTTCTGTATGGCGCTGCAAAACTTTAAATCGTGTCTTGACCATGAAAAAAGACTTACGGTAAGATCATTGAGGTGATACTTGTTAAACCTGATTTTGGACTTCTGTAGGCAAAGTATGTAATTAGGAAGCGAAACACATCGAAGTTAAGTGTGCCCGATCATATTATGTTTGCTGATGGGAAGGTACTAACTCAGATTTTCGGAAATACCCGGGCAACTTGATAGAACATCTTGCAGCTCTAGGGGTAACATGTCTGGCATTGGATCCGAAAGAAACAAATATAGCTAGTACTACATATGTAGATCTGCACAGATGCGATATTTGTACAGATGAAGAATGACACCAGGACGATTAATTTAACACCACTCGGACACGCGTAGCGCGAATCGATCGACATGCCAAGTCAAAAAAACTAGTACAAGATTGCCAAAGGAAGGGCATAAGTAGGACAGACACATGCAATGTGGAGACATGAGGAGAGATGCTACAGTAGAACATACAGACGATGGTGATGGAGAAGTAGGATATCAGTAAGATGAAGGACAGGAAGAGATAGTAATTAAAACCTATTTCACACAAGACGGAGGGTATTCATGAAACAGACTTATGCAGCCATGAGTGCCGGTATTCTCTGCAACAGATGGTGTTGTTTGGCAAGCTGAGCACGTTCGCCAGCCAACTTATTGATCGAGTTCAAGAGGTCCCCGCGCCGTAATGGTTCTGCGTGCAGGTACGAACCATCAGCGAGGTCTCCGCATGAGGATTAAAAGTCACGTACTCGTGATGTGATCGTCCATGCCTGCCTGCAAGCATCGTTCGCGGTCACCAATCACTAAAAGAAGCCATGAAGATTCGATCGACATCGACGTAAAATATACGCACTGGCATGCGCTGTAAGTGCAATGATAGGCGTCCGCAAGAGGCCCTTGTGCATTTCATATGCCCGAATGAGTTCCGTGGCTTCCATTCCTCCCATGAACGGCATCGACACGTCCATCTATTACGCGGCGGTAAATACTAACAGATCATCAAATACTAGAGGCATACTCACGAGGATAATATCGAACGGCTTGGTTTGTTGCACTCTCGTCTTGAACGCGTCCACAGCCAAGCTACCATTCTCAGCGATTTCCACCGAATGGCCATACTTTTCCAAGATTTTTACCGCCAATTTTTGGTTGACCATGTTGTCTTCGGCGAGGAGAATGTCGAATACAACATCGTTAGGTGCCGCAACCGGCGACACAGTGTTCGACTCCAGGGCTGAAATCAAGGCGGCTGCGAGATCTTGCGCTGCTACAGGGGTTGTCACTTGAGAGCTGATACTGTTGTCTAGGCACCACTTGACTGAAAAATCGTCTTGGTGAACAGAGCACACGAGTGATCCAATGGTGGCTACACTCACGATTGAGTCTAGGCATCGAAGGTGCCAGCAAGACGATCGGTATGTACCGCAGGTGCTCATATTCTCTTATACTCTCCGTCTGCATGACACGAGGTCAAGAAGCGGTAGACAGGAAAAGAAATTGACACAGCATACCATAGTGAGAGAATCGACGACGATGGTATCAAAGTGGGGGCAACGTTCCTTATCCGCAATTTCGCAGACATCGTGGACGTGATATGCCTTGAGACCAAGTTCTTGGATTCTTTGGACGACGCCGGTGGTATCGTGTAGCGTATCAACAAACATGATCGCACGCCTCTGGAATGGTTGCATCTTCTGCAACGTGTGCTCCATCGGGCTCTGACTAATTTGCGATGTGATCGTGAAGAAGAATTTGCTGCCCTTCGCAACTTCACTTTCGACCCACATGTTGCCCTGCATGAGGTTGACGAGGCGCTTCGAAATGGAGAGACCTAAACCTGTTCCACCATATTCCTGTGAAAATCAAAACGGTGATTAACTCGTCGCATCGGAAGCGAGGGGAGAATTTCATGCATACACGCGTTGTGGATCCATCTGCCTGACAAAAGGTATCGAAGATAAGGTTTAACTTGTCTTTGGCAATGCCAATACCCGTATCCGTGACACAGAATTCCAATGTAACACTCTGGTCGTCCAGTGCCAGAAGTCGCGTGCTGAGGGCGACGTGCCCTTTGCGCGTGACTTTCGAGGGCGTAAACTTGATCGCATTGCCAACGAGATTCGTGATGACTTGGCGTAACCGGAGCGAGTCGCCGATCAGCTGATCTGGAATGTCAGGGTCCACATCATAGGTGAGGTCCAAATTATTTTGCGATGCACGGACGACCAAGGTCTTCAAGATTCCAAAGACCGTCTGACGGAGGGAGTAAGACACCGCTTCCATTGTCATTCGCCCAGCCTCGACTGCAACGGTGTGTGAGCACGACGAATCTCTTGTCAAGCGCGAGTGACCCACTCTTGGAGATATCCAATATATCATCAATGATCAACAGCAACGAGCGGGCCAACGAGTGGACTAGTAGCAAGCTCTCCCTTTGGGATCTGTTGAGATCTGAATCGAGAGTCAGCTCTGTCATCCCAATGATACCGTTCATTGGCGTTCTGTGCCCGTGTCAGCAACCCATAGACGTTGGCGGCAGGCAGCACATCCCATACCTGATTTCGTGGGACATGTTTGCCAAAAACTCGGACTTGGACCTGTTCGCCAGCTCGGCGGCTTCCCTTGCAGCAGTGTTCTTCTGTATCGAGTCACGCAAATTGAACACCATTTGATTAATCTGCGTCTTCAACGAGTCCATCTCTCCGCTAGCCTCAACCGTGATGAAGCGAGTGAAGTCTCCGTCCATAGCTGCGGCCGAAATCTGGGCAAAGCCACGCACTTGCGTGGTCAAGTTTCCAGCCATAGTGTTGACAGACATCCTGCATCACAAATAATCATGACACCGTGAATCACAAGAGGGACATCGACGCACGTAATTTCCTGCCAGATACCCTGAACGTTGCCCACTTCGGCTTGGACACCCAACTTACCCTCCGTACCGACTTCGAAAGCGACCTTCTTGACTTCCTTGGCGAAGATAGCCAGTTGGGCAATCATGTCATTGATAGTGTTCACCAAGCTTAACATTTCTCCAGAGACAGAAACACCAGTGATTTGTTGGGTCAAATCACCACGAGCGACCGCGGTCTCACAGGGAGATTAGCAAAACACACGAAAAACCATAGCTTAACTTACTGTAGCGACGGCGATGGTTCGCACTTGCAGGGTCAACTGAGATGCATGCCTGTGAGCAAAGAACGCTTCGAGAACATCGTGCCACTCACGTTGGCTGCCATGACATTGACATTGTCCGTGAGGTCCTGAAACCAGACCCTCAGCAAACGATTCGCTCCCGTAAACTCATAAATCACCTTCCAAGTACCACCAACGTTGGTCACACGTGCTTGTCCACCCAGCTTTCCTTCAGTTCCCACTTCTCTCGCGACACGAGTGACCTCAACAGCGAACAAACTTAAACTCTCGGTCATGCCATTCACGGTTTCCTTCAACTCCATAATCTCTCCGCGTACATCAACCTCGATCTTCCTCGTCAAGTCGCCAGCCGCGACGGCTTTGGTGACTTCAGCGATGGAACGCACTTGGTTGGTCAAATTCATAGCCATCAAGTTGACGTTGTCTGTCAAGACCTGAAGGTACTCTTAAATATAGGCAAGGTGATCAAATAACATGACGAACCTTCCACATCCCCTGAACATCAGGGACAGAGGCTTGACCTCCCAAGATACCCTCCGTTCCGACTTCCAGAGACACACGACCAACCTCATTCGCAAGCGTCGACAATTGGGCAACCATAGAGTTGACAGTCATCTTCAAATCAAGCATCTCTCCCTGGACATCGACGTTGACGACCTTGCTCAAATCACCCAACGCCACAGCCTTTGTCACCTCCGAGATGGATCGCACTTGGTCAGTCAAATTACTAGCCATTTTCTGCAAAGAATAAAAGTGTCACCAAACGTTAACGATATGAAGGAGAAAAGCTCACATTGACATTACGTGTTAGGTCCGCCCAAGTTCCCTGCACACCTTCAACGCGAGCCTGTCCACCCAAGATACCTTGAGTTCCGACTTCCAAAGCGACGCGAGTGACTTCGGATGCGAATGCGCTCAACTGGTCCACCATGGAGTTGACAGTGCCCTTCAACGTCGACATCTCACCCTCGACTTGGATCTCGATCTTCTGGGTCAAGTCACCCTTGGCAACAGCAGTCGTGACCTTGGCGATGGACCGCACTTGGTCCGTGAGACTCGAGCACATCCGATTCACCTGCAACAAGATAAGACGTCCAAGCTGTCACACGACCTCTCGATAGCTTACGTTCCGAACCAATTCGAACCAAACACCCTCGACATCCGGGACATGAGCTTGACCGCCAAGCTTCCCTTGAGATCCGACTTCAAGCGTGACACGGGTGACCTCGGCAGCCAATGCCCGAAGACGGATGACCATTCCATTTACAGTGTTCTTCAAGTCCAGAATTTCTCCGCGAGCATCGACGTCGATCTGCTTCGACAAATCACCCAACGCGACGGCTTTAGTGACCTTGGCGATACTTCGGACCTGATTCGTCAAATTGGCGGCCAACTTGTTGACCACACCCGTGAGCTCACGCCAGGTGCCTTCAACGTCCAGAACGAGAGCTTGACCACCCAGTTTACTAAATGAGGCAAGAGAAGGAGGGGGTGATCAAAGAGCGGAACAAAAGCGGCATCCCGGCTATGACCCACCCTTCTGTACCGACTTCCTGGCTG